>JAOVYW010000001.1:7778660-7792146 GCA_025775045.1 Hiodon tergisus
ATGGGAGGTGGCCACAGCATCATCACAATGTTTAACTGCGCCCTATTGGTCCAAGCTTTTACCCTCCTGTCACGGTTACCTTAAAGAGAAACCATTGTGGTTATTGAACCACCATAAGCTCACCGATTAAGAAGTACGGGACAAAAACCATCACACCCAGTGACTCACTGGGACCAGGATTGCGAAACACTGATGTAAAAAAATGTTAAACATGTAGCCTTGAAATGGATTTTGTTGACAAAACCAGATTAAATTTTCCCGAAATTAAACTAAATTTGAATTTTCTTCCTTTAATTTTTTACCACAGTTAACATATCGAATTTTGCCGTACTTTATTGATCTGTTGCTAACTAAAACATGAAAATAAATCAAGTGGAAGGAATTGTTTGGTATTCGTTGAGCATAATCATTTATTCCTTAATTGAAAGCTAAATTAAAATGGGGCGTTTTCATCATATTTATTGAAATAATTAACTGAAACCACGGTATAGCCTGCAGTGTATGTCCAATCAGATACCCCGTAAATAAACATATTAAGGGCGCGTGCAATGGCCTACTATTTGAATGATGTATAAAAACGTCGATGTATAAAAATAGTCCAATCAAAGGGCAACACTAAAAGAGCGACAAGATTGCTATGAGGTTTAACCAGTAAAATCTGGTGAGTGGGTTGTACAGGAAGTCAAGTTTCCTGAGGCCCTGTGGTCGTTTTTGTACGCGCAGGGTAACACAAGCAGTATGGCGGAAGAGGAGAGTGATTTAGAATCAGAACGGTTTAAAGAAGAATTGGACTGTTTGTTGGACATTAGCGGTAGCGACGAACATGCACTGCAAAGCAAGAATTATTGTTCTAGGTTTTGCAAGGTAAGCAAAGTACTACGAGCACAATTTGGCTAGATAAATAGTAGTAGTTACCAAATATTAGCTATCGTGCTAATTCCCATCCCCCAGTATAAGCACCGATGCCATGGTAAACTAGCTTGTGGTTGTTGTTTACGTTTATTTCGTCTAGTTGGTAAGAGTCACCCACCAATGTAACGACTTAACAATACCGCCCCCTTTTGAAGTCATGACAGATATTATTTGAGGTATATTTTCAGGGGCAAAGCTAGGGAGCCGGTCAGCCTGCTTATATAGTTCTGTTGATTATGAGGTTGTTTCCAATGAAAGCCATTGCCAAGTTCAACATTTATGTATATGTAGTGGATCTAAGAGCGTGCGCAAACTCATATCTAGGCGTTATATGTATTTATTGGCCACTAACATCTTAAATTGCAAGTTTCATTTGCAGAAATGTTAGACGTCCGGCGGTTCACTTTAGTTGCAATATAGTTATTTTAAATACCTCCGTACCATATTTTCTTACTATTCCGACGTGAAGCAAACACCTCCTTAATAGTATGTCACAATGAACGGTACTCGCTGTTAGCCAATAACAAAGCATCCATGTTTTTGTACCGTTTAAAATGATCTTAAACACAAAGCCAACTAACATGTATGAATGTATGTTTGTCTCACTTATGTATTTATTTTCATTCAACTTCATTTAAGATTTTAATATGCTGCTCATGCGTAGTAATGGAAGGTGTTCTTATGATGGCACAGTAAACGCAGTGTTCAGTAGGTAGAAATTGCTGAGTAGATCCTCCTGACAGGATTTGGATCTCTGTCTGTACAGCTGGTGGAGGAGCACACGGGGCGGTGGCGGGTGCCTTTGCCCCAGCTGCAGGTGCTGCGAACTGCGCTGTGCTGCTTCACCCATGGCACAGTCTCCTTCCCTTCTGACTGTGAGCATGTTCAGTATTCTCTGAGCAGTCTCGCCTTGTACGTACACCTCCCTCTCGGGGCTATTACTATTGTTATTTTTTGAGCTGTTCTGAATTTAATCGGTGTCCGTCTGCTTGGAATATCTGTAAATTTTAGATGCCTTTTGTTTTGCCCATGTTCTGTGTATTTGAAGTGTGAAACTTAATGCAGCTACTCTTGATCCTGTCTCTTGTTCAAAAGGGTTTCAGAGGTTTGCTGGCCATCAACCAGAATAAAAATTGCTGATCCAAAGTGATTGCTATGAATCTTAGTTGATGTTTAATGTTGTATGATTCCTAGTCATTTTTGTTTTTGGTGCATTAAATGGCACAGTAAGGGTTGAATTTGTTAGTACAGCTTCTGGAGACTCCAAAGTAATATGTTAGGCCATTTTATCGAAATGTTCCAGCTAGACCACATCTGTGCTTGCAAATATGATTCCCCCTCCCCAACCCAAAAAGACTGACAATAGGCTCTTGTGAAACTGGGTGAATGAAGGATTTTCGTTCTGTCTTTCGAATGCCCTTTGTTTTTGTCTTTAAGGAATCCTGTTTTCATGGCAATTATTTCTCTTGCAGGAGCTTTTTTGAGCTGCTGCTTTTTTTTGGTAAGGATGAGTTCCTGGAGGATCCCTTGAAAGACATTCTGGACTCTTTTCAGGTTAGGGTGCAGCCTGTGGAAATTGTATTGAAAGCTACCATATGGCGGTTAGAGCTAATTAACTGCCTGTAATCTAGTGTAAATAGAAGTTGGATAGTTATTTTAAGACTCCTTTATTTTACTTAAAATGACCTAGAATTAGGGTAATTCATCAATTTTAAACTGTTAATTGTAAATCTCTCCTTTTCATTTGACCATCTCCTTTACTTCTAGGAATGTCATTCAAGTCTGGCAAGACACAAAAATGTGTACCTGTTGTGTGTGAAGCAGATCATTGAAGATGGAGGACCTTGGGAGAATCCGGCACTGCAGGCCATCCTAAGGGAATTTGTCCAGCCTCATGATAACGGTATAGTGTAACATGGAGACCCATAATCTTAGTCGAGCTATTCTTGTTTCATATAGAGCCACAAACATGCTGGTGTTTTGTCTTAACACCAACAGTGTCTAGTACTTAAAATCTGCCTTGGTGATGCCATGAAACGTTTTCTTTCCAAACATGCCCTTGCTACAAATCCTGTACTTTTCTTGCATATATAGAGGGATGGCAAAATAATGGAAAGGCTGAGTAATATATGAATATATGAAGCTGTTGGGCTTCCCATTGCCTTCAGAACTGCTCCAGTCCATCTTGGAATATGGTTATACAAGTTTTGGACTTATCTTGATGGAGGGCATTGAAATATTTTGTCTGGAACTTTTCACAAGGGTTAAATTATGTATAGATCTGGTGATTGGGGAGGCTATGGAATGAATTTGACTTCATCCTGGTGTTCGTGAAAACACTTCTGAGTCCTTTTAGCAGAGTAGGAATGTGGGAACATCTTGATGAGGAAAAAATGTTTAGGGCGTGCCCTTTCACCTAAAATGGCTTCATATTCCTTGATTGTAAATTCTACCATGCAGAGTAGTTTTTATTTTATTTATTTTTTTTATTTTTTTATAAATGTTGGTTTCCGTTATTTAGTCTAGCCCCTGCTGGTGTTGAATGTAAATGTACATCAGTCATTAGCCCATGCATCTCCTACAGTTTGAGGTTTCGTTTAATATATGGCAATGAATAACTACATGCAAGAAACATTTTCTTGGACCGGAAACCGATCCAAGAAAATATTTCTATCTCTTCTTTCCCATTTTAACATTTCCATTTTATTGATAGTCGGAAGATATTTGAGCTCTGAAGTTCCTGCCTTCTTTGAGTTCCGGGTGCGTTACCTGCTGGCCTGTGAGCGCATTCAGGAGGCCGTGGCTCTGGCCAAAAGTTGCACACAGCATCCAACTGTTGGGAGACGACTCTACTTCCAACAGGTTTATCTTACCTGCCTCTGGAAAGCATCTCTTTATGGTCACCTGAAGAAAGAGGTAGGAATGTAACCTTGGACAAGCGCCGGGTTTTATAAACGCATACCAAACACGCCTAATA
Organism: Hiodon tergisus; assembly: GCA_025775045.1. Taxonomy (NCBI): domain Eukaryota; kingdom Metazoa; phylum Chordata; class Actinopteri; order Hiodontiformes; family Hiodontidae; genus Hiodon; species Hiodon tergisus. The sequence continues at coordinate 7,782,550 of JAOVYW010000001.1, forward strand.
TGCTGAACGCACTCCTGACCTCTAGAAACATCTAACTGATCCTACCGTTAGGCAAGCATTGTTTTTTTCTTTCTTTTCTGTCCTGTCAGACTCCCTGTATATACTACTGCAACCCACAAACGGGTCTGACCAAATTCGGTATCGCAAAACCACTGAAAATCAGTTTTTATGGTAATGTATTAACATGACCAGCCACTTTAGTGTTCAAGAATAACGCATTGCTGTAGTGTTGGTGGACTTTGTTTGGCTAAGACTTGGATCCATCAAGTATTTAGCAAGCTATTGTTCTCATCCATCTAAGCAATACTTGCATGTTGCAAATTTAGGGAACCCAATAGACCGAAAAAATCTTCTGTTTCCTGTCTGCCATAATTGCTTCATGAGTCTCCCTAATCTATTCACAGATGGCTGTGATTGATGGGAGAGATGCTGTGGAAATCATTTGCAATACTGAGAGTGAGGAGAAGGATGATTTACTCTTGGCTCTCTGCAAGGAATTTCTCACGCAGCAGCTGCAGAATGGAGATATGTACTACTTGTGGTGTGTTTTAATTGCTTATCAGTTTTGATGTAAATGGATGCTGTATATCAATAAAGTGGACCAAGGAGATAATAACGTGAACAAAGACAAAATGGATCAGTAATACAGCGTTCTAGACATGCTAGCTGTTGACTACATAGCTGACTAATCGACTACTCTAAAACATCATTGTGACCGGCTACTTTTATAACCTTCATGAAGTAGCTTTTAAAATAAATTTTCTATTTATTTAATGGTGTAATCATAAACCAAAAATCATTTTCCTAATAATAATGTCATTTGGGGAGTAACTGAAATGTTCTCAGTCCCATTGTAACTTTGGGGAGTGGCTGGACAGAAACTGACAAATGTGGGTCTGGAGGGGAGAGAAAGTAAGTTTTTAGTTAAGTTCGCTAGCTATGTCTTTTTACTCCTACCTGGCTCAGTACATACTCTAAAATGTTTAACTCCGATATAATCTTAACTTAAAAAAAAAAAACGTTGGTATCTAACAATGAGTGAGGTTTGAACTATGTTACTACTGTGACATAAAAGTAAGCTTAAGCAGAAGTTGTTCTTGAAAAATCAAATATGACAACATATCCATTCAAGAGTTAAGGCACTTGAGTTTTCTAACGACACCCGTACCTGCGCCAACATGCATGATAGACCACGCCTACTTTTTCGCTTCGGTCGACTATTTCTGATTCTAGGTAACGCTAATGATAATGGGTGATTCACACAAGTCTTGATGTGGTCTTGTAGCACTTCCTGTGTATATATTTCTAATATTTTATGACTTAATTCGAAGCGGATTACAATGAAGTGGTGTTTCTAGATTTCTGCATAATATAGTCTTCCCTTTAACTAGACGTTAAATAGGCTTGTGCATCTTTTGATGTAAGATGGTCTTAAACCCTCCTTATGGAATAAAAAAAAAAAAGTATGATTATTTTGTTAACTGATTCTGTTTTACTTGACATTAAATCAGTTTTCTTGAATTACTAACTCCACACCCCCACCCTCCCCCTTCAGGGACCTTGTCTTCATATGGAGCAAACTTCATCTCAGGTCAAATTCCTCAAAACACGACCTCATGGAGGAAAGCCAACAACTGATGTCATATGCAACAAATGTCAAATCGATCTTTCCATTCATGAAAGTCGTCCGAACTGAAGTGAGTGGTTTGCATGTATTTGATTGTAAATATGCAGTGGTACCATGGAATTCTATCTAATAAATTTTTGACTTGGGTGCATAGTTGGTAAAACTGTAGGCTTAACCCTGTGATCCAGCCATTGGATGCTTGAATTATAGTGACAGTCACGAAGCAAAATGGGCCGAGAGCCATACAGTAATGCAAGGAAGCGTTTAGGGGTTTAAGCTGATTGTTGAACGGTGATGCCACTGCTGATGGATGTGTGCAAGTTTTCCATGTTACCAAAAGGGGTCTGCCTCCGATTCCAGTTGCCTTTGAACGTCCCAAATGGGCTGGGTTGCATGCAGTGCGTTAAATGACCCGCAAGTTCAACTGTATGGTTCCACTTTGTTTGCTTGGTTGAGGGAATTTAGTGTAAATCCCTTAGTATAATGATTACAAGAAAATAAAAGCAACATTTTAAATGCAACCAAAAATAAGTTTGGAAATTCTCTTTGCTTGGAATGAATGTTCCATAGATTTTAATTGACTGTCTTGTTTGTTTTGGTAGCTGGGAAACGAAGGCTTACAGTTCTGTGTGGAGTTGTGTGCTCGTGTCCTTCAAATGGATCTTCATCATGACCCTGTTACCAAATCACTCATCTACAAGACCATCGCCTACCTGCTGCCCACCGACTTGGAGGTCTGCAGAGCCTGTGCCCTCTTAGTCTTCTTTCTGGAACGAACTTTAGAGTCCTACAAGACGGCATTCCTTCTTTACACTTGTCCTGACCAGGAATACCATGCAGACTGTGGCTTAATCAAAAACCAGACACGCTTTGAAATACTCCAAGTTTTGAAAAAGGGACTATATTTTGATCCAGAATTTTGGAACCTCATCACTTTGAGGACAAACTGTTTGAAGCTGATGAGTGAAAAAGTTTTGAAAGCAGCTTTGAATGAAACAATGGAGGAGGATAAGTGGATACCAAATGACTGTGTTAAAGAGCCATATAGATTGCAATCCTACACCCCGGATTGCAACACAAACCAAGTAATTAAGCACCATGTTAAAGACACAAATAATCTTTCAAGTAATTGTACTGTTGTGCAACCTGAAGCAACTGTGGAACCCATTGCCAAGAAAAGGGGTAGGAAGCCTGGGTCCAAAGTTAAAAAAATATTAGGTGGCTCTCAGTTAAGACGTTCATTCAGGCAATTAGACATGGCTCAGGAAAATTCCAATAAACAACATGGCAATAGGCAGCGAAGACACCTTGCTCGGCAGGTGGAGAAAAAGACTCTGAAACGTCGTGGCAGAAAACCACACTGGCTTCTCCAAGAGGCTGCCAGGCAGGTGGAGAACAGTGCTCCTAGGCGAAGGGGACGTCTTGGAAAGAAAATACAGTTTTTTCCCTCTGAGAAGTTACCTGAACTTGCTTTGGCAGAGATGAGCAAAGAAAAAGACAAAGTACTAGACATTTCCCTGGTGCAAGCAGGTTGCAGCATGTTTACCCGTGATGTGGAATTGGTAGTGGTTGCAAATGGAGACATTGCCCATCCTCAAGAAGAGCCTGTGTCTGTGCTGACCATACCTCTTCCAGACAATACACAAATTTCACCCATTGACTGTGCCATGCTGGAAGTCTCTTTGCCAGATAATGAAGTGATGGATTCATTTTCCTTGGAGCAAGAGGTGGAAATGCTGTATCCAATGGATAATGCTCAACAGGACGCTGATGATGCATGTCTTAGTGTACAGGAAATTCATGTGGCACAGCCCTTTAGAGAGAGTCATGGAAAGGAAATTGATCTTTCAGTCAGGTCTCTTGGTGTTGATAATTTGTCTGCCCTTTTATCAGAGTTGAAGAATGAGGCATTTGAGGAGTTAGTCATTCCGATGGATAACCCTGTGGCTATCCTTCAAGAATTGCACAACTATTCTAAAATCCCTGAAGAAGCTAAAGAGGTTCTTGGATTCTTGGGTGAAGTGCCTAAAGAGGCACCATCTTTGCAATGGGAAAATTCACCTGACATCTCTGAGCAGATGGAGAATACTCTGATGAAAAAAGAAATTACCCCACAAACTTTGTTTGACACAAAAATGAGTTCAAATGCTCAGGTTGAAGTTTCAGAACCAGATTTGGATCCTAAAGCTATTGATGTGGACCCTGAAGAATCTGTACACGTTAATGAACCGTATGAAATTCCTTTGGAGATGAATATCCCTGATAACACGGTTAGTATTCCTGATACGGCTGATGTTTCCAGCAGTCAGAAAAGTGATCTTGAGGTCTCAGTCAGTACTAATAAAATGATCATGGATCCGGACAACACAACTGGCATCAATGAACGTACGCCTAACAGTCCTGGTACAATCATTGTTTCTAAAAACATCAGCAGTGTGCCCAGTTTTACGACTTGTTTCCAGAACGCGTCTCTTGCCGAACAAATGCAACCTCCTGCATTATCTCAAGCTGAGGTTGAAGATTCTGAAAAGGTCTCAGCAACAGACTTGCCCAGTGACTATCCCAAAACTGCAAACCATGTTTTCAAGCATCGCTGCAGGCAATGCAACAAGGAGTTCAGAGGTGGGAATATAATGCGGCACGCAGTCGCACACCTTCAGAAGGACAAGCTCAAGTGCATGTTTTGTGAACAACTATTTAAGCGTCGTCTAATTGCAAAAAAGCATGTTGCAGAACACATTGAGGAACTGAAACTGAAAACTGCCTCTAAATATATTTCTGCTCACAAAAGTAAAACTACTGAAGCTTTGAAATATGCGACACAGTGTTTACCTAGGAATGGCAGGAATAAAAAATCAGTGACCTTTGATGGTAGAATTCCCTCTGATAGAAAGCTGAACAATGAGAAAAAAGATTTACTGCACTCTGAAAAACTGAAAATGAAAAATTCCAGAAAAGCTAAGCAGACAGTGCAGAAAGTGAATGGGTCTATTGAGAAAGGCAAAATTCAGTGTGGCAGGGGAGAGTACAGCTGTCCTGGAGATGGATGTGAAAAGATGTTTGTCAGGAATGATTTGTCTCTATTCAGGCATGCCATAAAATCTCATCCTGATGATACGAAAGTCCAAGAATATGCCTTCAATTGGAGCAAGGGAAAGTGTCAGTTTTGCAAAAGACAATTGCTGAGTTTGCAGCATTACCTGGACCATGTGAAAAGGCATGACCATTCTTTAAAGCATGGCTGCCTTCATCACGACTGCAAGGACCGTTTCAAGACGCAGAAAGAACTCAAGGGCCACATGAAGATCCACCGTCCGCTTCAAGCACAGTGTGGCTTTGAAAATTGTCCAAAGCGTTTTAGTCACCTTTCTCAGCTGCACAACCACGAACTGCGGCATTACCCCCTCTCAGAAATCAAGGATGTCACTGTGCAAACACATCCCAAATTGAGCAGTATCCAGGAAGGAAAGGAATTTAAAGCCTCCCAAAATTCCTCCATTTGTGACTACGAAATTGGCAGAGAATCTCTGCAACCAAAGAACTGTACAGATCGCCAAGTAGGTATGCATGCAACAGAAAGTAATGAAAAAATTGCCTCCGAAACAAATGGGGCAGAAAAGCATTTGTCAACTGCCCATATGAGTGATATGGATGAAAGGCGACTAAATGGACATGTTGAAAACGTGCCAGCTACTGCAACAGAAATTAAGGCCGAAGTTGCAATTTCACCAGAAAGTGACCAAGGAAGCAGATCCGACATTAGGGATGTTGAGAGAATGGAACCAGAAAGCAAGGCAGGTCTCCAGGAGCCTCCTGTTCAAGGTCACAAAGGGGTTAAAGAGACAGCAGACCGGGCTCCGTACGGGGGAACTTCAAACAGGCCGTTTGTGAGGCCGCCACCGCCCACCTACCTTGACGAGAAGTTCATCAGCATGCCCAAGCGCAGGAAGTCATCGGCTATCCCGATCGTGTCCCCTGCAAAACAAAGCGGCCCTGACAATTTGGCCCAGAGACAGCGGTGCACAAAGTGCTTCTCTACCTTCAGCAGTGCTGAGGAGTTACAGAGCCACCTCTCACTGAACAGATGCACGTCTCTCTTTGGCTTTGATTCGGATGAAGAAGGTGAGTCTGTTTGAAGTGGCTTAAGATGACTAAGCTGCAGGTGTGCAATTTAGTATTGTGGAATTAGAATTCATGTAAAATAGAACTGATTTGAAATTGCTATGATTGTCTGTGAGGGATGATAGGCGGATCCTCCAGGCGCTTTTAATACTGTAATTTAAGAAAATAAAAAATGTGAGATTTAAAGTAAAAAGATGGCCTTTGAAAATGCAAAATATATAAGTTTACGAACAGTTTTACCAAGGCTTAGAATGTTTATTTACTTAAAAAAAACACAAATAGTTCTTCCAAGAAATTACTTTATTGTGATGTAAGTGCATCATATTTTCTTTGTATATAACTACAGAATTTGGAATTATTTTAATGAGGTAGTGAAGATGAATAGCTTGAAACCCTCCTAAATAATTTAGAGATTTTGTATTACTTCCATTTCCATTTGATAAAATGTCTATGTAAAGGATAAACCAATTAGTTTTAAAATGTTTTTATTTTTTCTTCCATAAATGCACCATTGGCTCTGTAGCTACTATACTGTCAATAATATTTTAAAGCTAGGTAGGTAAAATTTCTATTTTAAGTGATTGACTACAAGGGTATTGACTACATTTACTCAAGCATTTATGTTGTCTTGACTTTTGACTAGTCATACTGTGAGACTTCAGTTAAAACCTGGAAACATACTGCCCCTACATGTCTATGTGCTGCATGTGCATACATTTGAAGTTAAAGAAAATCCATTATACGAATCCCAAGTCGGAATAATTGGCAGTTTCAGCGGTGTTTTTTTTTTTTTTTTTTTGCCATTATTCTCTGGAGCAGTCAAGAAAACAGGGAGCCAGCATTTAGCTAAATTGATGCTAAAGTGCCATTTGTTTTCAGTCTTTTCCAAGTCAATACTAGAATGTGTCAGGCCTGGGTAAAATAATTTGTGAATTGGAGTGAAGGATAATCATGGAAAATCCATTTAAAACCTTTTGCCATTTTTGATTTGAAAGTAAACATTTTAGGAAGTATATTATTGCATTTGAAGCGTTTTCAAATGCAGTAATATACTTCCTAAAAACTTTACTTTCAAATCAAAAATGGCAAAAGGTTTTAAATGGATTTTCCATGATTATATATTTTGAAAATGCTACAGATATTTACCATCAAGAATGTAAGCAGGGATTTGATGCAACATTGGCACGTGTTTACAGTTTAATGAAGATTAGATTTGAATAAGCAAATTTGCTTTTGCTCATTTTTGCAGGTGCCTGGTAAAATAAGTCTGAGCAGATAGAGGTCTCTGTGGTCAGCAATTCAGAAAGCAACGTAGGGATGCAGTGATCTGCTGCTGATGGGCCTGATGGGAGAACTGGATCAGAAAACTTTCCAACCCGTCTGGAAGAGCAAGACTCATAAAGGACTTATGTGTATAAGACTTTGAAAATGTTCACTGTGAGAGCGGGTGGAGAAGGTAATAAATTTGGTATTAAACACAATGCCTCTGAGAGGTATTTGGTCCCATTATAGAGCTTTGGTTTGGTTTCCCCATCTTGGAGAGTCCCAGCACACTCTTTGAGCGTCATGTGAAAGAGTCAGTCAGGACACATTAACATGCTAAGAAGTGCCTGGACCTAAATTCTATGTTCATTATTAGTGGTTCTGAACTTGGCCTGGCCAGAAATGTTGTCTTTACAGAAGTGGCGGTGAGTCAATCTATTGTGTAAAGACAGCCTGGGAGATTTTATATTCACTAATATTATTGTTGTAATTAATGGAAACCAAGAAGCCCTGACTCTAGTATTTATTCAGCAGTGGTATGTCAACCATTGTAGTTCTCACCAGTACTGAACATTTTAATACTTCTTTTTTCACTTCAAGAGAATTCCCTGTTTATTTCTAGCTAATCTACTTGATTTTGGAAGTGTAATTGTTAATTGTGGCTGTATTTATTGAATTTGCTGAGATCAATTAAAACTTTTTTGGTCTGTTGGTATTGTATTGTGCATGTAGAATCATTTTCTACCTAGAAGAAATAAGAGATTCTACTGTCAGTTGCACCATGAGGCCTTCCTGATTACAATTTTTTTTGTTGTTGCTTGGTAACAAGAAGTGTTTAGCATTAAGGAAGGGCAACAAACACAATTTTATAAGTTCTAAAGCAGGTAAATGGCCTGGAATTTAAGCTGAGGATCCCTTGCGACAGGATTCCGTTACCAAAAATGGGACACTGGTTAGTGAAAGGAAGTCAGTGGCTTAAATTGGATGAATATCAGTTTTAAAATACTGCAGTTTTTTTCTTCTTCTGAAATTGCATTTTAGTTTTTAAAATTGATTAATATTCTTTGATTGGCACATTTAACTGCAACTGTTCGTATTAGCACTTATGGATTGTTTCTCTCAGCTGAATACAATTTGATTTATTGTTGAATGGGGAAAAAACAGGTTTATGTAATAATTTTGTTATTGATGATACACAAATTTGAAAAGAAGAGTGCTCTTAAATTAGTTATTTTACAGTACCTTAGGGTTTCCAGAGAAAAGGCCAAATCGTACTTCATGCAGTTGAGATTAATTAAAATGTAGCAAATGTAAATTCAAACTAGTGAAGTCATTCATGTAATTGAATTGGTTCACATATTAAGCTAGAATCATTCTGCTTTAAAATTTTAAGCTATTAAGTGTTGACAAAAAGTCAACGGAAAATTAAATGTGATGGTGCAGAGTTAAAGTAAAATGTATTTAGGGAGCATTACTATGTCAGTTTATTCTACTTTTTATTTTACGGACTGAAAATCAGTGTACATAGTATCTTGCAATGTTTTTGCATTATTGCAGAAACCAATAATGCTATCTATACTTTTAATTATTATTATAACATGTCCTGAAACTAAAAAAAGCTTCTGAGAGTCTTGGATCCAGAGCCCCATGTGAAAATGATTTCTGCTGGGTATAATTTGTGTTCAGAAAGGTCCTGTGGATCAGTGGTCTTCATTGGCAGATTGCGGGCCACTGTGTCGGCCTGTAAAGTGTAACACCGGTGTTTAACAGCTTTGTATATACATGTGCACATGTGTGAGTTTGTACATGCTGTTCTATATTTATTTGTTTTATACTTCAAATTAAGGGTGATTCTCCTGTATTTTTCTTACAAAGAAAAGAGAATGCCTTTTTATGGTTTTAAGACCGACTTTTTACTTTTATAAACCAAAGAAAATGTCTGAAATTGCTTAACTTAAAGTGTTAATATGTGGACTCTTGAAATCGTAAATAATACAATAATTTACCCTACCGTAGGGTTTATAAGAATTATTTTGTAAGGAGGGTACTGAAGTTTCTGAATGGAACTGAGATTATTGAATTTTGGGCTTTTTTTTTTTTGAATGTTCACATTCCGGTTTTATTTCACCTAATGTGATGCTAAATTGAGCCTAAATCGATTTCAAATGTGTTGCAACAGTTTAAAACCGCAATCTGTGCTAATTTAAGCACCTACCTTTGAAACATGAAATGGAAAGGTTTTGTACTTTATTGCAGTCTGTTTAATAAACTCATTGATAATACAGGATGTGTATTCAAAATTAAATGCATGTAAAATTATTTTGCAGTTATGAGTATAGGACATTTAGGTTTGTTTTCTTAACTATTTTGCTAGACATGTATAGAAAAAGAAAGTAATTACACTGGGAATTGCCAGCCATTATAATGAAGAAAAGAGCTTCAGTAGAGGGACATTTTGACAAGGTTAAATTTTTCACAGTCTAACGGTCATAAACCTGATTCAACTAGAGATGTTAGGAAATATCTTTGCCAAAGAAATGTTCAATTAAAAAATAATGATATAAATATTTGTGGAGGTAATGAAT
>JAOVYW010000001.1:7819150-7850481 GCA_025775045.1 Hiodon tergisus
GTGTCTGCTGTAGCCGCGTGTCTGCTGGAGCCCGCGCGTCTGCTGGTGCCCATGTGTCTGGTGTAGCCGCGTGTCTGCTGGAGCCCGCGTGTCTGCTGGAGCCCGTGTGTCTGCTGGAGCCCGCGTGTCTGCTGTAGCCGTGTGTCTGCTGTAGCCGCGTGTCTGCTGGAGCCCGCGTGTCTGGTGTAGCCGTGTGTCTGCTGGAGCCCGCGTGTCTGCAGGAGCCCGCGTGTCTGCTGTAGCCGTGTGTCTGCTGGAGCCCACGTGTCTGCTGTAGCCGTGTATCTGCTGGAGCCCACGTGTCTGCTGTAGCCGTGTGTCTGCTGGAGCCCGTGTGTCTGCTGTAGCCGCGTGTCTGCTGGAGCCCGTGTGTCTGGTGTAGCCGTGTGTCTGCTGGAGCCCGTGTGTCTGCAGGAGCCCGCGTGTCTGCTGGAGCCCGCGTGTCTGCTGGAGCTCGTGTGTCTGCTGTAGCCCGTGTGTGTATTGGCTCCCATTTGGGTGCCTTCTCCGGTCAACTCTGGCTTTTGAAGAGTACCAGGAACTTCAAAGCCTTTTTAAAAATAAAAAATAAAAACGCTATGAAAGGAAAAATCACGCATTGTCTGTTCATTGAGACATATCTCGGTCTGTTTGTCCTTTGAGAAAAGCTTTTTGTTTTGATTCACTTTGTTTTCGCCTTTATCTATATATTTAAAAGGAAAAAGCAATATTACTGTACTGCGTCCAGCTGCTAGTGAGTTTCCATTGGTTTAAATTTCAGTTCCTTTGCTCTGGCTTATTGAGTTTGAAAAGTGCCTAATAATGGAACCCAATTAGTGTGTCCAAGGACCACTGCCAAAGGGACACCAGAAATATTTTCCAGTACCTCTGCATCTGCATTATTCGTCTGATGCCTAGATTGAAACCAATATTTTAAGCTTTGGCTGTCTCCAATAGCTCTTGTGTAAAATAAATCAAATTGACCATTGAAGAAGCTCAATATATAATGTAAGTTAAGACATCTGGGTGAGATCAGGTAACGTTACTATTTCACTGTTTTCTCCACTGGTTTACTGATATTCTGATCTGTAACCGATTTGAGTGAGGACAGTGACTGTATTAGATGTAGTCCGAGCTTCCATGCTCTTCTTGACCAACATGGCTGTAGGGAAGTTAAGGAACAGTTTTTAATGTAAAAATTTACATTTTAATAGTTTTTGTGTATGTTTGATAGTCTATCATATATTTTACAGCAAAATTACCTAATTGTACTGAAGTACTATGGCTTGAAGGGAATATTTTACAATGCATGCTCAAACTTCTTAATTGAAATATTACAACATTTGCCGGTTTTATTTAATTTTTTAATTATTATTCATTGTTTCCAAGTCATCGACAATGGCGAAAATCAACTGGGGATATGATATGGAGAAAAACATCAGGTAATTAATTGAACCGCACGGACCTCTCTGCTTCTTAAAATTTACCAGCAGCAAAGACTGTACCGTTTTATGTGTTGGAAACTTTACAGCCGTGAACTTCTGGTCACCTTGATAAACCCCAAGCAATTAAGGAGGGATCTAGCCACAGTGCTTCTAATCCAGACGAGCAACGTCTGCCATTCTTATGCTGCACCGCTAAATGTTTTGAGTTGAGTTTGAAATCCTGCTTCCTTGGATTAGATACAGTGGATGAGGATGAGTAAACAACACACGAAAGGTGAGCCTGGGGACACAGTTGAGGATTTGTGTGAAATAATGGCAATGTGCCCCACCATTGCATTCGCCCAAATAGCCCAATCGTATGTCTTGTAATTATATTTGTTTCAGACCTTTATTAAAAAGTAATACTGAAACATTCATTTTAGAAACCTTTATTCTATGTTTGAGACATTTGTAAATATAACAACCATGTATAAATGTGACAGATATTTATTTATAATTTCATACATTTAATAAATGCTTAAAACATACAGAATACTTAACAGCATTAAGTAGCATTAAGATATTCCCTCATTTAGTTTTAATGATGGTGGTGGAGAGCGCTGTCCAAGATCTCTCATAGGTGTATCTTTGGGTTGAGATCTGGTGACTGCAAAGGCCATGGCACATGATTCACATTATTTTCACACTCATCAAACCAGTCAGTGACCCCCTCACGCGTTATGGATGAGGGCACTGTCACCTTGGAAGAGGCAACTCGCATCAGGATAAAAATGTTTCACCATGGGATCAAGGTGATCAATCAGGATAACTTCGTAATGATTTGCATTGAAACTCTCCTCTAAGGGGACAAATGCCCCCCACAGCATAACAGAGCCTCTGGACCCCCTCACGGTTTCCCCTATATATATAAATATATATATATGTGTGTGTTTGTGTGTGTGTATAAGTTTAAAATATATAATAAATGTGTCATTTGGAAATATTCATTCGAACTTTTGAGTAATACACTAACTAAAAGGCTGTTGCCACAATTTGGTTTCTTCCGTTTTCTAATTCTCTCAATAAATACCACACGAAAAACATGAACTGTTCTTGCACTGTCATACTATTTGCGAAGAGAAAAAAAATAAAAAATTCTACCAAAGTCCAGAATTCCCCATTGCCCTGCCAATTAACTCCTGGGGCTAATACTTTCTTTTGGGCCGGTGATCCCTATCACCAATTTCCCTTGTTCCCTCCTCTCACTGCCAAACGCTGCAGCTCATTTTGGAAACAAGAATACAAATTTTATATTTTCAAAGATGAAGACAGTAGCAGTAAATATGCCCATTCAACATTTATTCAGAGCGGTGCTTTTAAACGTAGAGGCCATTTTTTCCAGACGTGTACCAGACTTTGTGAGTCAGCTCTTTAAGTTTTTTTTTCTTTCTTTGAAATAGTGACAGATCAGACAGGCACTCTGAACTCCGGCCACAGTGCCATACAATTGTCCTCATCTGATTGACAGCTCACTGAATCATCGTGCTCTGGGACTGATTCTGGGCATGCTAATCACAAAATATTCTCCCAAAGGGTAGGGAACAGGCATGGTAGGCTAAAAACGACAAAATTAGTAAAGTTTCATGAACAGGTATTGCCACATTGACTGAAATAGCATCAATATTATCTATGCAAATACCAAAGATATTTCATTTGAAACTATCTGAAGAACAACATGGAGTCCCAAATTTCCAACATTGTATTATTCAATGTTGTGGCATTATTTACTCACATATATGCTAAGCAGACACCTTTAGTTAGATACAGACATTAGATAAATAAATTATTTATAGAGCATTTATTAGATATTTGCTGTTTAAATAAGCACATTAACACCTGGTTCTGCAGTTGATGTCTCACTAACTTTGGACTGTTTAGCAGTATACAGGATAGATAAACAGCTGGGATTACTCATACCCGATAATTCATTCTATTGTATGCGTTTTCCCAAAAAATGGTCTCAGCACCATTCCTAAGTTTGTTGACTGACAAGGCAAATGGCTGGCAGTCAGTGGTTCAGTAGGTTTATCTTCTCACCGTCACCGTTCTCTTTGTTCACCACCCTTTCCCCATATGGATTTCATCGCAAAACAGCGGTCTTCCGTCTTTCTGATAACCAACATTGTGAAGGTATGGACTTGCAATGGTAGGACTGGCAAATACAAAGCTTAAAACCATTCTGGTTCTCTCAGCAGCAACCACAAACTTCAGGATTGTTTTCAGGAGAAAATACAGACATATCCAGCAGAATAGCATAAACCTTGTTATGCTGATTAAGTTTTAAAATACTAAAGATAGAAGATATTATGCAAGATCCATATCTACAATCTGGATATATTTTCCTCCAATATTCTATTCAAATAAAATGCCTTTTAGAAGGAAGGAATTATGATCAGGTTAATCTAATTTCGCACTGAAAGTTGAACTCCAGTCACCTGTTTACCTATTTGCAGACCTTCCAGCCCCTTCTAAATGTTTGATGTCCTTACCGAAATGTTTCTCCCTGACATTTATTTTTGCTATGTACCAAGTCCTTCCTCAAGGCCTCCCCAGGGGGATTAAAGGTTATGCTGTTGTCATACCTTTTCAACAGTTATTAGTTATTATCATTTGGCCAAGGCCTACAACAGGAACCCAAGCATGTCTCAATGCTTCATTTGGAGTGTTGCAGCTGGGTGAGGAATGAACTTAATCCCTTTCATATTTATAATAGGATTATTATTATGCCATTTGATTAAATGGAATGCAAGTTCAATTAAAAATGTTATTCTGTAATTCTTTAAAGAATAAAAGTAGCATTAATGCAAATCACACAATTCTTATACAGAATATAAAGTATTCTGGGAATAATACACTTGATAATTCATCATGTTTCAATTAACATATAAAAGCATTATAGCTGGACCTCTGGTCTGATACTCTTTTTATTATTAGAATTTTGCGGAATCATATCATAACTGAATAATAATTTGATAATTTATCAGAGGTATACATTGTAAAAAAAAACCCTTATTGAACTGAAAGCATTCTAGAGGGCAAGATTGATTCTATTTGGATTTATTTTCTCTCAAAGTAGTGATGCAACCCAGCTGTCAGTTTTTTAGGTTATAGGTTATTTATTAATTCATTATTTAGAATGGGAACATTAAAACGGACAACTCTTGTTAATAATGTGAGGCAATTAAGTTTAACAAAGAAATAATGCTAACAAACTATGTTTCAGAACTTTATTCAATGCTGGAAATTCTCTACTACGCGGCTTTGAGTTCATGACTTTAATAATGTTCTCAATTGCAACACACGTGTGTTTGAAAAGCCAGCCAAGGGTTACACACCGGTTCTACTGTAAAAATGTTACCGGAACGCTTATGGCCTCATCTGTAATCGAATGCAGCAGGCAAGGGACTGCTAATGTGTCACAGCAGGATACACACTGTCAACCGTGGGGTATCGCGGCTCAGAGTGCCGCCACTTTGCAAGTGCTCTCCTTTCAATTACCTGGGATAAGGAAACAACAGAGCATTTTGTTCCAATTAGCTCCAGATTTAAGTGGTGCCTTCCAGCGGAGAAATGAATGAAGAGCCCGAGGCATTATTAATCCCTATACCTTTACATATCATTTGCATTTTGCTTTGCCATTTCATAGATGGTTTAGCCAAAGCAAATTTTATCCAGCTGCTTTTTAGCCCTGGGAGAGGGAGAATGAGAGAGAGATCTGTTTTAACATGCTACTTCGGAGCAGAAGACACTGTCTATCGTACTAAACTGAGGGAACCACAAACCTTGGAAAAAATTCAACCAAATAGGACTGGGAGTACATGCTGTATGTTTAAAAGATCGGAATGTTAGAGCACAATCATCATATGCCTCTTTATCATAACATTTACTTCAATATCTTCTGTTAGATGGTTCCAGAAATTATACTTATAGTTATATAATACACTTTACCTCAACTGATGTGTACATTTACTCAATGATAGAGAGCATGTCAGATTGAATTTATGCTAGGTGCTTAACCTGCATTTATTCTCACATTGAAAGGACAAACACTCTGTTTCAAAGTGGGTCGTTAGTGATCTTTTTTTTAAAGTAGCACTGAGACTGGACCAATGGCAGCACCTCATTTCCTCAATTACTAGGGGTCCGGCCGTCCAGCTCATCGCAAACGTTTAACAGCTGCAACAGCACAGTCTGTGTTTCTTTTTCAGTTGTGCTAGATTAGTTTTATTATTGCATAGTGAAGAGTACAAACACAGATGTTTTCTAGTCGTTATTTTACATAAGGTTTAATTCTATATTTATAGGTGTTTAAGGTAATCTAACTCGAAAGGAAATGAATGAATGATCACGTGCTAGAACAGAAAACTAAGACAAATAGTATCAAGTACCTATTGACCACCCTATTAAGTCTTTGCAAAGCATTTAATGCCTCAACGTATTTTCCTCATTCATTTAAGTTACATTACAGTGAAACATAGAATCTTAGCTGTGAAAAATGTACTTTTATGTTCATTTACTTTTATGCTTCCTTTGATTCACATTTCACTTGCATTCCACTTGCCAAATAAGGGGGGAGCTTGGAACATTTTCCCTTTGCACCTCTAACCCCGTTGAAATAACAGAATTCAAAATACGACATAATGTAGAACTGTTGAGTCACATTTATGTGAAATTACATTATGCTTGGCTAGCTGTGGTAGAAAACACCCAGAGAATTTACATATGTGTGATTTAATTTTTTTGATATATCTATGTATAAAATGTAAAAGCCTGACATGGGGAAAAAAGTTGGTTTTGAATAAGACCGACAGAAAGTTAACTATTTGTTCCCAAACTTTTGGGTCTGCCAAAGCCTTCCCGTTGGGTTGAGAACCTTTAATGAAGTCGTGAGGAACAGCTCGTCAAAGCATTGTATTGTGGCCTCATTTCAAGGCCTATTCTGTGGAAGACTCCAATTTCAATTTGTGGATTAGGTCTCTGAACAAGAGCTCATGTGACAGCCTTTGGGGATCACTTGAGGATAATGTAATTGTTAAAGTAAGGTCTGATGAGACCGCTGCAGTCTTCTGTTCATGCTACCTAGTATGATAGAAAGAGTGTTAAACTAATACGTTTGTAAGAGTTTTGCTCAAGGAGAACAGGTTCAAGCTAGTGTGTAAATTTTAATCTATTCGGTTCCTTTCTGTAGCCTTTGTACAGGTTCTTAAGCAAGCAAAAGCGCCTTTGCTTGTTTTCAAAACAAATACCGTACTCTGGCTACAGTAGAATAGTAGTTCTTTTTACTTAATCCCCTCAGGCCTGAATTTTATTTGTACTTCTGTCTTTTACCATAGAAAGTATTCTACACTTCTGACAATGTCACACAGTGCCTTGATTAAAGACAATTTCTCATTAAATTTTTTTCTCTTCATATTTAATAAAAACTATGATGAACTAGTTCTTTACTAGCACCAATTGAAAATGTCTACATTTGTTTAACATTTCACAGGAGAACAGTTTTTTCAAGAGTTTCTTGTTTTTTTTGTTATTTAGCTCTTAAGAATACTGCATATGCCCATGCACCACGGAGAATCCATTCTTTATTCATTAAATTGTTTACAGAATCAGCCCCCTTTGCAAAATTTGCCTCCGTGTTTATGCCCTGGAAAATATAAAAATAGAGCTTATGTTCCACGCTGCACGATCGAAAAAGACTGGAGGTTCTAAACCCCAGTGTGAGATCAAACAGCAGCATCATCAGCCCTCCCAGCAGTCTGATCATTCCACTGCATTTCATAACACTGCCAACAAACGGCAAATCTGCCGTTACTAACCCACATTAGCACTGCTCCTCAGCTTCCCTCGCTAATCACAGCTCCACATGCATTCCGTCCATTTCGCATATGACGATTCAAATTGCAGCTTCATTTTCTTTGAACGATAATCAGATGTGAACTTCCATGCACGGCACCCATGTTTTCGCAAGTATCTGCAGTAAGTTGAGCTCTGTCTCACATGAGGAGATGCATTAAATGCATGTCTTTCTAATTAAATGCACGTCTTATGGTCATCTTGTTAGCACACGGCATTGGTGTCTTTAGGTTTATGTTCTTGTTTATGCTGTTTATGCATGACTGGCCAATGCTGCTGAAGTCAACAGGAAGTGTCACACATTGCTTAACCTTGCCGCAGTCTCCTGCAATGCAAAAATAAGTCCCTTCTACAATCTGCAAGCAATTTCTTAAAGAGTTAAATCCCACCATTCTACCATCTCTCCGCCAGATCTTCAGACAGTAAAGTAATTCCTTCTGCACAATGTGAAGTAATAACGTCCTCTGTCTGCTAGATTAGCTGAACTATTAAGACAAGAATCAGGAAGATCATTATAGAAATAATAATGTTAATTATGTTAGTGTGGAAAGCTGGGTCCTGTTCCTTACACATTTTGTCTTGACTGTGTACGATAGGTCAGATCATAACAAAAAGTTCATTTGGGAGACATTTTCCCCTCTTTAATGGCAAGTTTCAAAGGTAATGGGACCTAAACTTTCTGAGAATAAGCCAATGACGCCCATACTGCATAATCTTAACTCAATGCAAAAAAGTTAATTTAAATTGAATTGGCAATGGTCATAATACCTACAGAATTACAAATGCCTTTAAACATCTTTAAACCCTTTAGAAAGGTTTTCAGACAAATAAACCCTTGACTGCACTGAAAAAAAACAACATGCTTTTAAATAAAAAAATATAAACTTATATGTTTACTTATATGGCCTCCTAAAAAGTAGTTAAAATTGCAACTACAACCAAAGAACAACTACAACCATGACTTGATGTGTCCCGATGAAGCTGTATCAACTATCTGCATCATAGTTGCAATTTCTTCATCCCAGTCATTCGTACAACATTTGCAGTAATTTTTTTTTAATCTATTTGAGATCTGATCTCTGTGGGAAACACCATGCCACTCCATCGTATGTCTGTGTGTCACATTTTTTTCCTTCCATTTTTTGATAGTCGCATTGCTTATTTATACCAGCCTTGTTTGCTATATAAAAATATATACTGATCATTGCTGAATTTCCTAACTTTTTATCTGAAAGAAACAGAGTGGTAGTATTTTACTATCCACATATTGGGATACTGAATTAATGAACTACGTGAAATGATATAGTTGTTACCATAAGTCTGGATGTGCTTGATACAACACAAATTGTGCTGCAACTTTTTTATTTTTAGTGTAGAGGTAATTCATAACTCAGGATTCAATGTTTTTTTCATATTATCTTGACTTAATTTCCACAGTGTAGCTTTTTCAGAACTCCCGATGGCCTCTTAAATTAAGTGTTTTCTCTCTTAACTTCTGAGTGACCTCAGAATTTGCATATAACATCCCTAAAAACATTCAGAGTGAATTTTAAGCTCTTGACAGAATTATTCGTTCTTTCAATGGAAATTTCAAGCAGCCGGAACGTGTAGGCTTAAACCCTTTTGAAGATAATGTGATTTTCATTTGGTAGATAAGAATGTGTCATGGAATTTTTCAATATTTGGACACTAAGCACTCTTCATAGGTTATGGAATGAACAAAAAATTAATCCAGAATGCATATTACCTACTTTAAATATAAAGATACTTCATAATTTTCTTGTAATGGCTATAAAAATATGCCAGCAAAGGGGACTCAGCAAACCCATAGTAGTTTTGCCAGAATATGTAAATATATGTATTGAGTATTTTTGCATAAAACAATAGATATATATGTGTGTGTGTGTGTGTGTGTGTGTATGTGTGTGCGCGTTGCATCTTTTTAATAGTTTCTAAATGTTTTTGTCTATAGGTTTAATTCTGTTTTATTTTATTGTATTCCAAGATATACAGTTTATGGCAAAGAAATACTACCTGCAATAAAGGTAGAAAGGTTTGGGATCCTGGGATTAAAACAAAAGAAATGCAGAGCGAAATAACACAGATCCAAAGAAAGTCCTTTTTAACTCTCCAAAACAGGTGTATGGGTGGAGACAGGGGAGTGGACTATTTTCTTCCACCGAAATATGAAGATTTGTGAGTGATCCGAGCCTCTTCTTTTAGGGTAGTAGTCGTAAAGCTATCGCGGATTGAACATACTATCTGTATGTTATCTTCGTGATCTTTTTTTTCTAATATGACTTTGCTGTTATGTCGAACTATTGTGTTGTATAAGTTTTAAAGGCAAAATGCTCCATTACAACCAACCTGTCCAATCCAAACATCAATATAATCAATGTAAAACTGGAATAATAAGTGTGTATGAAAGTTGGGACCACTTTAAATGAGCTAAAATTCAATTTTTAATAAAGCAATAACACAATTATTAGTGTATGCATTGGTGTCATAGCAATGCCAATAATCTCAAGAACACAAACCATCATGTTTTATTGCTTTTATAAAACTGATTCATAAGTTATTTAACCAAACGTATTGAAACGTTCCAAAATGTAAAATGTAACTGTAGCAAGCGAGGGCATGCTCTGTCCGAGAATGGCCAGAGAACAATGCATTTTAATGGGCATGATTTAAAGAAACTTAAAGCTTCTGATAAACAACAAAAGAAACAATTCAACAAAAACCTCCCTCTCAGGGCAAACTAACTTAAACCATTACCAAACAGTAACCATAAACAACCAGCCTGTCCAAAAATCCAGTCTTCTTTTATGAGCCAGCTTTGCTGGCCTTTTAAAGGTCCTGGGATTTCTGGCAACTGAGTGTGATTAGCATTATTCGAATCACACTCAGGTGCACAACAAGGTCTAATTTTTAGAGGGCGTGGCCCTCCCTCTCAGTGACGTCGTCTGTCAATTGTCTCCCAGCTTGAGGGTGTGGCTGCCAGCTGCTCGCCACAGTAACAAACTGTTATTTTAATTAAGGGATTAAGAAACCATGTTTTCTCAAAACAGCACGGTTGGAACGCAAATAATAGAAATAGAAATTTGGGACCAAAACCATCCGTTTTATGAAACATTACTATTTACATTATCCCAGAATGGGTTCAGTATATCCCCTCAAATTAAAATGATATACGGCTGCACAAACTTGGTCTAGGCAAACAGACAGGGGAGAGTGACACACACAGGCGTAAGTACAGGCACACACTGAAATGAGTGAGCTGCAATGGGGATAGCCGGGATATATTTCGCATACTGTGGTTTTCTGGGGTTATCTTCATGAAATACAGATATACAATTACCAATAATGAGTATTTAATAAAATAGTTATTTAAACCCTTTGACATGTAAGTTCTAAATTTCACGAATGCCCCCCCAGTGGGAATTATTTTTGTGCGTGAGCTCAGAGAAGGTTCAGATATTCTCAAATCTTGTTTGTGACGTAACAAAACATTTTTTTTATTTTAAACTTTCATGTTTTTTCAAATGAAGGACATATCAGATGTAAAATATTTTTTATTAAACATATATCAATTTAATCAATAGGGCTATTGAAAAGCAGGGTCTACTAAACAACTCTGTGCATAAAAAAGGTAACAAGATCAATAGACATTTTTGCTAAATGAACCCATTTATTATTATTCATTTCCTTTATTCACACAAACCTAGCCATTAATAATTAGGAAATATCCTGCTGGGTGTTTTATCAGTAGTAAGTGGTATAAATGAAATGTTTTCCTTGCTGAAAAAACAATCAGAAAACAGTCAATGATTCCATAGCTAATTTCTTTGGAATAGAAGCTAAATGACAGCTTTCTAAAATATTTGGATTATATTCTTAGGTTTCTCAATACTGATTTATCTAATGCTTACCAAATGGGTTTCTCAGTGTGTGTGGCTTTTTAAGACTAGATCACGCTCTGTAGTGTCAGAGTATCCTTCATCATTCCCAGAAAATATAATGGTTAGTATTTTGCGGAGTCCATATACACGGATAATTGTTAAACTCTTGACAAAACAGTCTGATGTTTTCACACGCTGACCCCTGTGTGCAAGATGGACCGGGTTCATGTTTACCAAAGTGCTTATGCACTACTACCTTGGACAAGTAGCTCAAGTGTTTATTTAGACTGCAGCATATGGAGACGGTTTCCTCTGACCTAATGTAGTGCCTTGGGCCTGGAGAATAATGAATATTAAATAAACTTGACAGAAACCATGTAGTTTGTCACTAATGTACAATGTGTACTCTGAATTAATATGTTTCAAATCTATCCCTTTAGAAGTGTAAAATATTATCACTATTGAATAATGATGCAAAATGATAGATTTCACATTGTGTTGCCTCAAAGCTTGCAATCGTTAAACTTTTAGACTGACATCAATGTGCCCGATCTACACAAAGCAACCAATACTTTCAAGGCAAAATATACTTTGTTCAATGGGCCATGCAAAGGTGTTTATGGGCTTCTTTGCATGCATTCAATTAGTTGTTTTGTTTTTCTTAACTTTATGTTCAATCCGTGATGATTTTACTGCTGCTTCGAATTTGACCATGATTAGAGGCTTGCAACTTCTTCGGCAACTCTTCACAAACTCTATTACGGCAAATGACTTTGATTTGGTCCTAAATGTGAAGCGATATATCTGGTATAATCTTTCTGCAAAGCTAGCAGATATTTCAGGATTTTTCAGTGTTTCAAGTAAGCTAATCTGGATCTGAGGACAATTTTGCAACCTGTGGTGGGAGGGGCATGTTGAGTAATGAGCGGTATCTAACCATCAAATCAGATACATGCAAATTTGCTGGCTTGCGTTCAACTATTGACATTACTCAAACACAATGACCTGTATTCTTGTAGGAAATTTTAACAAACTGGAAATAACAGTTATTTTAAAATTTTGAAAGAATTGAACATTAAACATTGAAATACTTTCCTTGCATAGGTTAACAAAATCCCCCTCAAATTAAAATGTGACATGGCTAACGCATGGCTTTGTCTTGGCAAAAAGACTGAAGTTGCTCTATTAGACCATAACAATTGAATATATGAAGGTCAAACAGACAGGGGAAAGTGACACACAGACATAGGCACAAGTACACAAACACACAGACAACGAATGGATGAGCCAGAGTGTCCACTGCATAGGGCTGCAGCATTTATTTGATGAAAGTAGCAATATTATTGCAAATAATATCTTTCGTCTGGTCAAGCCTTTAGTATGTGAACCTAAACTTACCCTTATGCAATTAATATACTAGAGCCTGCAGACACTGTCCTCCATTTAACATTCTTCGCTATACTACAAAGCCACAAAAAGTAAAACCTTACAGTGAACAGTGCAATTCTAACTTACTTGTAATATAATGAGAAAAAAAATAAAAGAAAGCATGCAAAAATGTTTCAGCATGGATCATGTCAGGCTACATTAGCATATAATTTGCTACATGCTATTGTCTCCTTCTAACCTGCAAAACGTGACATGCATTCTCATTATTGAAAAAAGACTGAACCGAAGAGAACTTACAATGATAAGGTTGACTGGAGTCCAACAGAATGACAAAACCGTCTAAGGATAGCAGCATTCCCTCAAGACAGGTAGGTCAGAAACAGTGACATGAAATGAAGGGTGGGATGCCATCACTTTACTGAGGGGAAGGAGGAGGTGTCTGCAGATCAGGAGAATAGCTTTCATCCCTCCGGGAGGTGCCATGACCAGCCAAGCATGAGGCGGCCGTTGAAAGGATGTGAGGTACAGGCTACAGTCCAGCTCCCATCTAAGGTTTTCACCACATAGTTTCCTGACAGACCCAGAGGTGCAAAGCAGATCCCAGAAACAGCTGTAAGCAGTCTATACAGAAAGGATGCTGTTACAAGATGTTGCCAGCTTTAACGAATTGGCTTATTCAAGAGTATTTGGTAGAATTTGTGATTGATCAGTTTAACCACCAGCATCTTCTACTGGTCCTTTAAATTACTAGATTTGGGTTAATATAACTTAATGTGGAAGAGTTGGTAACTTTTTGCCTCTGTAGTTTTCACGAATGACAGCGAGTTCAGTGAAACATGCAATATAATTTACCGCATACTTGGACCACCTCAGCCACGTGTCCTTGAGATGTCAGACTGCGGGGTGTAATGGGGTATGTGTCATAAACCGCAACACAAATGTTTAGGCTTGACCAATCAAGGCTTGAGAGAAAAAAACTAAATAAACTCAAAAACACCAAACAGCCACGGAAGACTAAGGGTTCAGGGCAAATTTACGAATGTCTTGGGTA
The DNA here is from genome assembly GCA_025775045.1 of Hiodon tergisus. Taxonomy (NCBI): domain Eukaryota; kingdom Metazoa; phylum Chordata; class Actinopteri; order Hiodontiformes; family Hiodontidae; genus Hiodon; species Hiodon tergisus. The sequence goes on from JAOVYW010000001.1 coordinate 7,832,803, forward strand.
CAAGCTGCCTCAATTCACTGAGCCTTAGGAACATTTCAAAGAAAAAATGCAAATCAAATCAACAGAACATTACGTATCTTTAAATCGAAATAGATAAATATGTTCCAGAACCCTCCTGGTTCTGGTCCGGAAATTATCCATAATAGTACACATACTGGAAATCACAATAGTGTTTAATAAACGTTTACATGTTTAATCAAACACTTTTTTACATATCTTGGTTGTGATGCAGCTGGGCCATTAATCATTTTAAAGTGGTCGCTATATTTTCACACATTTTCTGTTATTATTACAGTTTGTTTTTATTCACTTCTCTGGAGTTCAGGTTTGATTGTAATGGAGCCTTTAAAACTTTGATAGATGAATGTAGCAACAAACTTACAGTTGGAATTGTGACTAGTAACTAGGAAAGCGAGTGAAAACTTGAACTATATTAGAATACAAACATCACAAAGAGAAGAACATACAAATATGATCATACTAACATACATCCTAAATGAGACGCCGCTCCATAGCTGTGAGCAAGTTGGACATACACTTAGGTTATGAAATTTGATGTTTTATTTCTTTGTTTCCGTTGTGATCATTAGCAGTCAAGCCATAGGAAAATTCGAAGAGCTTTATGGAAGGCATAAATGAAGAACAACGAGTCTCCTTTTTAATTGATGCCATATGGGTGAAGTTCATTTGCATGTTTCATACATTTATAAATAAAACAAACATATATTAATCTGATAATCCTTAATTATATCACATATAATAAATGTTTGAAACATTACGGAAAGGTAGCAAAATTTATAAAATGTGTAAATAATGAAAAAATATATGAGTGTGATGATTATAAAATTTTTAGTTTCCCATATACAGTACTATGCAAACGTCTTAAGCTTTTTTACACAAATGTAATCTTTCAAGTTCATTTTTTGTCTTCTGCATTAGTGTGTCTGAACACACTTTTTTTTGATGTCCAAACATTCACTTTCTGAAAGAAAATCTCAACATCATCGATGCTGTCTGTGATTACCTGGATAGACAGAAGCAAGACAGACAGCCAAAGTCTGTAGAGGTACTGTGGCAAGTTCTCCAAGATGCTCGGAATCTACCTGCCGGTTGTCTAATAAAACTGCACAACAGTGTATCTGAGAGAACTGATGCAGGGTGCTCACAACTACGGAGCCCCAGTGGTGACATCACCTGTTAATAAAAATATTGAGTGGCCATGACTTAATAATCTCGTTCCCCCGCATTATGATCCCGTTCCCACACGTTTCTAAGTCGTGGCCACGCAATATTTTTATTAACAGGTGATGTTACCAGAGGGACACAACAAATATTCCCTCCAATGTTTTTTTTTTTTTGGTGTTTGTTTTGGATTTTTGTTTTGTTTCTTGTCCTTTATAGTATTTATTTTTTATTTAGAAACTTTTAGAAGCATTTTGTTGTTTTTGAAAGCATCTTTATAGAATTTTATTTTACATGAGCCTAAGACTTTTGCACAGTAGGCTACTGTATAACGGTACATTTTTGAAATTTTATATTTTAAACATAATAAATGTGACAAACACTTGCAAATTTAACTTCCAAGACACTTGTTTAACATGAAAAGTTGATCTTTAAATACTGAAATTTTAAAAAGAAGCATTCTTTTCTCATCTGGTTTTCCGTATTAACAATTCCCTAATAAAAACATTACAATATTTCCAGATTTATTTCAGTTATTTTCTCTCCAATCAGAGGCTAATGGGAAAGAAGACAGAAACTGCAGTTCAACGAAAAGTTCAAATGATGTCTTTTAGTTATTTATTTTAGTCTTTTTCTTAGAACTTCTAGTGGTACACATCAATGAACACATTTCCTCTCATTTTTCAGGTTCAACATTACAGGGTCCATTTACATTACATACGTTTATCTTTTATTATGCTGATTGTTTAATTTGAAACTGTATTGAATTACTGAATAGATTTTTATATTATCCTACATTTCCGTTACTATGTTGTTTGTCCAGCACGTGTATTTTTACATGCTCTACAAGTTGCCAGTAAAAATTTTTAAGTGGAAATAAAATATATAACAAAATAATAAAACTAAATGATTTTATTCATCAAGCAAGTACACAATAAATTTAACATTTTAATAGGATTTTAATATCTTCATACTCTTTTTGTGCTATTGTATAACAATATAGTAAAGAACACAGAGAATCAGCAGTGATAGTAGAAATAAACAGTAAAACGTAAATGAATTAGGGCTACAAATGGTTAATGACTTGCCACAATTCAGCAAAATTCATAAAACTCTCCAAGGCAGAAAAACAACCAACAATAATTTTGTTCTGGCACCACCCATGCAGTGGGGGTGAAGTTTTTACCCAGGTGTCTAGGAGAGACATCAGGATTTACACTACAGTCAGTACTCAGTATTTTTGTCATCATCAAGAACGGTAAGAATGAATGGTTTTGTAGCATGCATCTGCCTCTGCACGACTGGCCCCATTTTGGCACCTGCTGCAGATTATCATTGCAACCTATATTTTGTGACCTGTTTCTCCCAGTAGGGGCAAGAGACTGGAGTGTAAAAGCCAGAGAGAGAGTGATGGAAAGTGTAACATATAAAAAATTCAACATACACATTGAAAAGTCACCAGAAATTTTTTTATTTAATTTAAAATAAATCTATTTCACATTCCAAAAAAGACTCTTTTATGATTGAGAAAATTTATGAAAAAAGAATAAGCACCAAACTGGAGAAGAGTGATATAGTTTGACCCTGAGGAAAGCAATAATGAACACTCAACTTGTGCGTAGTGCTAAATTATAGCAGTGAGAACCTGACCCTGAAGGCTCTAAAGCTGACGGAAAAAGACTTAATGTGGGACTTTTTGTGCAGATGTAAAATATGTTTTACTTTTTGGCTTCTGGTTCTATTAATGTTACTTTCTTTTTACTAACCTACCCGGTTAAACCCCTGAGGCCACTGGGCTAGCTGCTCTAGCTGGGGTTCAAACTCAGGTTGTCGCATCTGACAGGAAAAACAATTCGCTCATTGAGCCAAAGACCAACGTCTTTAGCATCAGGGACTAATAATACTCTTGTCTTTGACATCGGGGAATGACGTCCCTGTCTGTGGCAAGGCTCACCTACAATAGGATTGCACATAAATCTATTAAGAAAAATATTTGAACAACAAAACATATACAACAGTATATTCAAAATACTATTCATTTGCAAAAGCAATTCATTTTCTCTAACCCTTTATCCAATTTAGAGACTAACCTGGCAGACATAGGCTGTGGGGCAGGATACACCCAAGACAAATGCCAGTTCATTTGCAGGATGGGAGGCAGACAGAAAGACACACAGGGCATGCATTCAGTGTTAACTTCCGCTAATCCATGAAACTTTGGGCCACTATGCCACCCAAATCGCCTAAAATATAAAAACTGTTGTCAGCTGACTTTGCATAAATCACTGATCTCACATTTCTAAGTTTAACACCTACTTGAACTCTATCTAAATAGATAACAAAAGTATAGTTTTTTTGTGTACAACACAATGAGCACATTATTGAAGCAAGTGGAACATGCTCTGTGTCACCGAGGAGAACCGCAGATAACTCAAACACAGAAAAAAAGAGAGGACAGTAGAAAAAAGACAGGACTAGACATATAACAAATCCGTATTCAAAGTTTCCAGGCCAGGAACACAAAAAGAAAGAAAGTGAAATAGAAACAAAGAGGCACCAAGCTGGAGGGCTGAACGGCAGAGACTCTGCGTACCTTCTTCTCTAAGACTGCCCTCCACCAACTACCACCTTACCTCTTTCGATTTCTCAGATTAAAGTTGGACTCACCACTTAGTCATAGAAGATTATGGAGTAATGTTACATTTTTGAACGATTGTGTTGTGAGACAGTTTTTGTGAACACTAATCCTTCAATCAGTGATTTTAGCACTACACTGTTGTAACAGTTCAGCCAAAGGACATTAGACTACGTTACCATTAGACTACATTAGACTGCACAGTAATATTATACGGATTGAAAAGGCATGTTTTAGTATTCTAGATTTCACAGGCTATCACCAATGCATACTAGAAGATAAGTACATTGTCCAGTTCAGTGTACCATGTTTACGGTGTCAATAAAATGTAATCGCCTACAAAGTAATTTGTCATTATTGTTACGGTCTAGAGAAGAGTACTTGTTGAGGGGAGACAATAAAAACCATTGGCTTTGGCTTAGTTTCAATCCTCCATATTAAAGAATCTTCCAGCAATCCCTTCTAAGACATGGTTGAATCTAGTCATAATAAAGACAATAACAAAAGTCTTAAGGAAACACTCCACCTATGGAAAGCTTCGGTACACTATTCAAACAGAACCACATCATGTCTGAATTACAATCCCTTTATTATCTCAAGGTGGTTCCTGGAATACATTTCCTCCAGCTAATCTTAACAAACTGAGGTTCATGTACCTCAGAATTTAATTTCAATTGTAAATTGCAGTTAAACCTGATTTAGAGCAGTGTGAACGTTGCAAGGAGAAACCTGTGAATGAGTATTTGGCACAAGCACATGAGGTCACAGATGAAGAATTAATATAAACAAAAAAATAAAAATAAAAATAGATAATTAAGAGGCAACAGGAATTGGGATCAAAAGGGGAATCATGTTTTGAAAAATAAAAGATTCATTTGAGTAAGGGTTAAATGCTTAAAATACCTTCTTAGGCTAATTAGTGAAAATCTTGGCAAAAATACAAGTGGAACAGTGAAGGTGATCTGGTTGTCAGCAACAAGGGCAGCGCATTCCCTGTGCCTGATTGCTGCCGCATCTTCCTGTCTCCAAAATTATTTCTAGATTTCTATATTTCTATAACTAATAAAGTGTTTTATTTAAAGAAATTTCCTGTTTGTATTACTTATTTGAAGCAGACATCACACAAAATGGAATACCGTTAAGCAGACAAGGTGGTTGCTGACTACTTAATGTAGCTGGTCACTATTGAGTCTGTAATAAAACCCTGTAAAGTAATTTACCTAAGAGAATAGAAGCGATATTTAAGGCAAAGGATGGTCACACCAAATATATAATTAATTTTTGGTTGTTTACCTTTTTTATTTTTAAAATTGTTTTTACTGTTTACTGTTTACTGCCCTTAATAGCTTTTATTTTACATCTAGAAACTTTTCATTTTATTATTTTTAAAAGCTACTTCACTTTACAGATTTTTTTTTACATGCGCCTAAGACTTTTGCACAGTACTGTATGTCTGCTCATACGCTTGAACTTGCTTTCAGTTTTATAGACAGTTGTGAACACCACATGTGCAATGGACAAAAAATACCAATACCGTTTATGTTTGCTTAGCTTTGAATGAGTGCTATCATATTAACCGCCTGGAATTTATTTAAACTGACTGCCACACTAATTACTTTTATGCTTAAGCGCATTGATTAGGAATCTGGATACCATGTCAGATTTTGCATCGGGAGTGTTTTAGCAGAGAGAATGTCTTTTACATGGCTGTTATCCTCACAAAACAGAGAGAGTTTGAGAGAAACATTGCCATGTGTGGACACTATACCAGGCCAGCCCCTCTGAAAGCCCTCTAATTAATAGGCTCATTACCTTTCAATCTAACCTTGTCCCCCTCTCAGGGGACTGAAAGAGACTTGTCTGCTCGAAGAATACCGCTTCTGGACTGTTAGCAATGCTTCAGTGATGCTGTGTAATTGATGTTGCTGTAACCAGGAGCACAAACAAAGGGGAGTGGAGGAGATTGTGCATATTTAATGCCTCCTCCTGGTGGATGGCACTCCCAAAAAGGCACTGAAAGGCCATTATCTCCCTGTCTTTATCACTTGTGTTGTGTCTGACCCTGCTGATGAGATGCATCTGGATCTGCATGCTGAACACAGGGGAAATTACGCTGCCCTAATGACTCTTATGGACAAGGTACCAACGACAATGAGTTTTGTGTTTGTGTGCACTTGGTGAATCATATCACAGCACACAGTAATTTTATCGCTATATTTGTCAGGCAAGATTTTATTAAATCCAATATTTTTTTTGTCTATCATATTTAACCATGCTTTTTCATTTTATCATTTGAGGCCTTTAATGTGTGATCTACACGGATTATAGGATGGTCTTGCCTAAAATCAGTGCCAATCCGTACTGACCTTATCTGAAGGCTAACAACAGAGGGCAAGGATGCTTTGAATTAAAAACTATCATCAGGAAAAACATTAATAAAAAAAATCTCAAGTAAAATGATAGTTTTCCTCCCCAAAGTAACAAAAGTCTTTCATGTCACAAGCCTGCCTCTGATGATAATGCACAACAAAACTTAGAACTTCCCTGATTTGTTTTTTTATCAGTAGCAGGAAGAAAAAGTGTATTTTTTAACTTTCTGAAAGAAGTCCCACACTCTCATGACAATCCTCTCCGCTTTGTGCAGATAAAAGGACCACAATCAATCACATGGAGCTGTACAGAGATTTTTTAAGAAGAAACCAAAAAAACATAAAACCCATAAAACAAAAAATGATTCCTCGAAACCTTGGAAAAAATTTACTTAGTATCTTTTATCGACTAAGATGCCATAAGACCATGTTCTTCTTAAAAGACTGCAAATTCAGTGATGCAGAAGAAGAAGTTAATATCCTTATCAAGGATCAGTCATTTGGTTTTCACCCTGTATTGTAGAGAGGACAAGCCAATTTCCAGTAGGTAAAAACCACCCTAACACCTCGTATAACCTTCCCTGACAGGCTAGTGAATTTTTACCTTGCTAGATGAAAACGTTTATTGGCCTCTAGTCTCTAAAAGGGTGAATGCAATCAAACACAGGAGCAGAGTATCCTCTACTAAGCAACAAAAAACACGGAATTCGCTTTAGACAAACAGTTTAAAAAGAGAAAACCAAGTGTTTAACCAAGTCTGGTTACCGATTACAAAACACTAGATTTTGTTTGAATGAGCGTAATTAAGCGCAATCTGTAACTAAGTTAAGTTTACACCGAAAGATCATTAACTATCCAGCTGTAAAAACTGGAAAATCCCCGTGTTAGACACTTTACAACTGTAAATCACCCTGGATCTCTCACTGAATCTAATTTGGACTTTAATACAACCCTGAGTCTTCACTCTCATAATCAAGCTCTCTCTCTGTAAATTAGACTATCCCATTGCACACTAAACTGAACGGTCGGATGAATGAGCCAGCTAATTTAAAACACACTAGAAAGTATTTTGTCCGTGACATTTTCAATATGCTGCGATAAGGGAAAGGATCAGCCAGTGTAACGAAGTGGCATGTCCCTGTTATCGGGGGGGCCCAACTTTCCGTGATTCTGTTAGCACGCAGAGAGAGGGAAGAATTGGTATGCCCTCTTTTTTTTATTAAACACGGCCTGTCAACACATTTTTGAAGCCTCTAGCATTTGAATATTAATCAAGTTGACATGTCAAGCTGTGCAGGAGCGTTACATAACAAGTTCATCTTTTTGCAGAGTTTCTCTTTGCATGCATCACATGAATATACTGTGCTTGGGAGTCTCACAGTCCTCTCTTTTGAATGCTGTTGATGCTGCCCGAAAAATGTTACCAGAAAAAGAGATCCTTGTTTTTTAACTTATTACAGGATGGTTGAGTAAAACACTATCTTGTTATCTTGGATACATTCTGCATGCAAATCACAAAGTAATTTTGGGAATACCATTTGCACGCGTTCGAGTGTCTTAGAGTCAGGAATTTCAATGGTTACACCGTAGTTTTAGTCAAAATAGTCTTGATATGTGCAAAATTCAGTTGTATCATTTACTCTGAACATTTAAGACATTGAGAAAATATCTTAATAATGAATAATACACACGTACACAGACATACTTTGGAAAATATGTTATATTAGTTTACTATTTACTGATTGATTTGATGTCATTCTGCCCTTGGCGGAATTATGGCAGAAGACCACGCAAATGGCTTTTCAGTGTCGGAATTTGTATTTACGAGTGCACTCCAATGCAGCTAAAGCTGGATGCAAATTTAAACCTAAATCTTTCTTTTGGGGATTATTCTAAATTGTTTCGACATATGCCGAGTCTGGCCCTAGTCTCACCCAACTCAGATTTGTGTGCCGCCACTGTGCTCCTTGTTTACAATCGGCAAACGACTTGAACTGGATTCAACCTGCAAAATGTAGCAAATACGGTTCAGTCTGCGCTTGTGTGAACACCTTTCCCAACAATCACTTGGCATCAGTGTGTCCACACTAAGTGTGTTTTTTATGATTGTCTTTAGTCAGGAAATATGTACAGGAAATTCAGGAGAGAACAGGAAAAAACAGGAAACTGTAAGTTGTTACCCTTCCTATTATTAATGTGACAAGATTCAAATAAATCAATTGGAATTTTTTTGTAAATCTGGACCATGCACTAAAAAAAAAACTAAACAAAAACAAACAGGCATGAACAAAAATAATTAATAAAAATACGGAAGTTACAGATCCAAGTATGATGTTCATAGATCTAACACTGGATTAATCAATTTAATTCCACTCGGTATGGATATCCATAGATGTGAGAGGACGACAAAATGTGTTTAGTTCCTTATAAATTTTTTTCATAAATTTTTTCTTCTTTAGCACGCTGAGAAACCCAGCAGGGTAAATCATTTGCAAACCTTCATTCTAATCTGATGCAAAGCCAGAACTCCTGGGGTCTTGACATCCATGGAATGTGTGTGGAGATTTTAATATAGTCATATTAAGAACAGATACATATATGCAGCTTCTGCTTTAAATGCAACCACTGTCTGATCTTAAAATGTGTCATAACCTTTATGTTACAGCACTAACCAATAATTGCAATTCCATAAAAAGAATGCAGCTTTTGCGCCCAGGAAAATGGTCAAACCCCATTAAATTCAACTCCCAAAGCATCTGCTTCTGACCCATCCGTTTTCGCAGTGAATCACTCTTAAATGACTTACTTATGACTTGCATGGCCTCCACTTCAGGAAGTGCAGCAAAGTAAAATAGAGCATTCTGAATGAGGACAAAGAATTTGTCATGTGGTGGACAAAATATGTGTTGCAGGAGCCGTAAACCTCCATGTTTGAGCACAAGTAAAATAAGGATGAAATAAAGACAGGTCCTTGTTGTGTGATCCCTCCTGCCATAAACCCCGATTGAAATGCTGCCATGCACTTGAAATCGGGTTTACTGTCGGAATTCATATATGGAACAGTGAGATGTACGTGTATATACTCAGATGTGTGAGTGTTAGTTTTCTGCTCAAGACTCGCAGTTTGAGTGCGCAGAACACAAGGTAGGAATGTCCTATAACAAAGAATGTGCTTTGGATTGTTCTCATACACACCAGCTGTGCTGGGCCGCGTGTGGGGAGTGCGTTGCTTTACACCCTCATTTTCTGCCGTCTTTCATTATTCGACCCCGTTATATTTCAGTCCCCACCTGTGAAAAAAGGACTGCAAGCCCAACTGCCACCACAATGCATTTTCTCCAGCGTTTCAGAAACTGGCCTGTGTTTTTTTGTTCATTTTCCTAAATGAAGACATTGAAGTGACTCTGGTCAGTGTTATACTGCTTGTAAAACACTGGCCTGTGTTTTTTTGTTAATTTTCCTAAATGAAGACATTGAAGTGACTCTGGTCAGTGTTATACTGCTTGTAAAACTGTTATACTGCGTGCGTATGTGCATGCCTGTCTGTATGACTATGTGCCGAACAAATCTAGATTATCGTTATTATTTCCCATGTGAGTACTCATAGTGGCTGCTGCTGCTTGGCCATGTTGCTTCTTGCCAAGGGTTGGATTGATTTGAAGTGGTGCTCTGTTTAGACAGGTGCCTAAATCAAGTTTAGTTTTATAAGGGTGGGCTGATTTTCAAACAAGATTGAGCACAGCGATGAACATACAGTGCCCGGGAGATTTTTACTGAAATTACCACTTGTGAGACGCTGAAGAGTGTTGATTAAGGGAAGTAGGTGGCGTTGGGGGTGTTTTTGAAGTTCAGAGAGTTGAAGATTCCATGGACAAATGCAATTCAAATAGGATTTTACACCATGTTGTCAAGCGGAGCTGGGAGCTCCAAACTGGCGAAGCCTCAGTGGGAACTGGAATCTGACAATAGCAGACAGTGTTTCGAATACAAAGGTCTGTATATTGAGCCAAGAAGAGCAGGCCACAAGGTTCATTGGAGCTGTTACAAACGTCTCTGAGGAGTTTGATTCTCTAGTTTGCTTTACAATTGTACATTACATAATGTATGTTCATTTTTGTCCTTGACATTTTATAGATTTTATAGACGCTTTTTGTTTCTTTTTCCTAAAGATTTTAGTACTAATATATTATGCACATTTCTTTCTTATACCCAGACAGTTTAAGATGGCGGCCCTAAGGTAGAAAATCAGGAATTTATCAACTCCTTTCAATCATTTCAAATGCCCTCCTTATATTCTCACAGGAATGGTTGGTATACATGTTTGTAACATAACATGTATGTAAGGTTAACCCTTGGCTGGGCTTGTTTGTTTAACAGATATTGCCATTCATTCTATATAAAAAGACGCAAATTCAGGGCTATTATAAATCAATGAAAATACCTGACAGAAGTTGAAAATACCAGACAGAAGCCGAGTCACAACGCCATGCTGTGGTTTACAGTAACAACAAAGAACAGAATGCTTTTTGTCGATGTTGGTCCATGTTTGTGACCATGCAGAGGCCTATCTTATCAGCTGTGACTGGGACTGAAGGACTTTGCTATGCATTGCTGACTTGATATCTGCTTAAATAAATTATCTTTTAATGTAGAGCACTATGGCCAACGTGTTTGTAAGTTTACCTGGTACTTTCTATTGGAATTGAAATGACTGCCCATTTCTGTACAGACACTTACATGAGTGCTTTTATCCTCTGAAATCATGATTGATTTCAGGACAAAAATACTAACGGCCCCTGGAAGAAAATTACAGAAAAAGAAAACACATATTCTCAGGCGCATAATTCAGTTTATGTCTACAATATCTTTATTCTGAAATGCATGCCCAAAGGATCACTATTTCAAACATTTAGGGTTTATCAATTACTATTAAATACACAATTACTATTAAACAAAATACACTTTAATACAACCAAGTATTTACTTAAGGATTTCTGGTGAAGTCTGAAATAAGGGCTCAATCCTGGGCTCTGAACCAATCAGCTTCTTGCCTCAGGCCCAGTTCTCAACCACCTGTAGGCTGTCCTTCACCCACATGCAAAAAAGTTAAATGAAATATAAGCTTTTTGAAAACTGTAATGCAAATAATGCATAAAAAAAAACAAACAAAAAAAACTGTTCAATTAATCACTATTCTTCTGGCTCACCATTATTTACAAAATATTTCCGATGTAAGAATTTTGAATATCTTTAAACTATGTGAAAATGTTAAATTGAGGTGTAATATTGCAAAGGAAGCTGCCAAAAAATACCCCTTATAAAAAATGGTCAAAATAAGGGATGGAACTGCAATGTAGCTTATTGCCTCTTACAAAGTCAGGGCATTTTGCTCAGTTTAAAAGGGCTTGGTTTTCCTCAGCAAAGCATCTTTACCCCAGCGGTTCAACAGCAGACACTCTCCTAGGATTTACTGCTGGAGATTCTGGGGAGATTTGCAATTTGAAATGCCTTATTGTCATTTTCTGTATTTGTGAGGGATAAAAAAAGACGCTTAGCAAAGAGTGAGAGACAAACAAACATGAAACCAGAAAAAAACTGACCCCTAAAGGCCCTAAATTTATGTAAATCCTAAAGCTTAAGGGAACGGATCTACTCAGACAAATAGAGAAAAAAAAAACACAAAATCTGGCCTCTTGAGCAGCTAAGCACAATAGTCAGTCTTTCCTGAGATGGCCCTTATTTGAAATTTAATGAAAGAAAAGAAAACGCCAGGCTGCATGTAGCACAAATGGGGCCCTGGAGAATCCGAAACCAATTTGTGTTGGACAATAAAAAAAAATAAAAAAACAGAAGGCAATAGTGAGATGAAGGCAGAATAGATGAAGCTGGATAATGACATAAAGGAGGGCAAAGCTTGTGGAGGTGTCCGTTCATCAGTGGCTCTGGGACAAAGACCGGGAGGGCTGACAGTTCACCAGCCACACCATGTTACACCTGCTGCACTAGCCAAAGTCATTAATGGACCACGGCGGCTCTCTGAACAGCTAGGTGGTGGGGTCTGGTGGTTCGCTGAGGTCACTTGTGGAAGCATCTGGTGAGTGTCCTTATTGTGAAGTTAGATTTAACTCATTTTAATTCATATGACCGTCCACATTTTCCACCCTTGGTTGTAGATGCAGGACATGAATCAGAATGGATAAATAAAAGACTGTATGTATCCTAGTGGATCCTTGGGAAGAAAAAAAATAACAATAAACTGTAGTTTCAATGCATTTAGACAGGTCTATTTTAGCTAAGATAAATTATATCATCCCAACACTGCTAATCCACCAGCCCACTGAACTACTGGTCACTGATCAATAACCCTGTCTTTTCATTTAAGGAAATAACAGGCCTTCTTTACCGCTGTTTCGTAAGCCATCAAGAAAAAAAGTACGGGCACAGAGAGTCATATCTTCAAACGGAGGGTGCACGATCAGGACAAAATTACTCCCGCTTAAAAAAAATGAAAAGGCTGTATCCGGAATATTAAGCTGTCACTGTGCATCTAAATCTGTTCCTGTTTTGTCATGCCACCTCCGTTTGAGCAGCTTTTGTAACATGGAGGCATTCAGGAGCTAAAAAAAAACAACAACACACACACTCACACGCACACACACAAAATGAGATGTAAATCCTACAATTCTTTTGGCAGTGTGCAGTGCAAATCTAATTCTTCCAATCTGCAGCAACATAGCTCTAATATACAGTACAATGGCAGTAACAAAGTTGTTCATATGAGGGTATTGTGAGTCTTTGGCAGGGAGGGAACTAAATGAAGGCGCAAGGACAATAGCAGCAGTTTAAACAGGCTGCCGAGATTTCCTAAAGCACGCACAAAGGAAGCTATGATCCGAAAAAGGGGGTGGGGGGTAGGTCGAGAGAGGGAAGGAGGGGCTTTGTGGGGCTCTGTCTTCTGGCTCCATTATACCCTTGAAACAATCCTCACTAAAAGATTGGATTTGCATCCGTAATAGAGTTCAGGCTCTTGTTTGTGAAAGGCTTTCGCTAGGCCTGACCTGGTGGCTGAGGCTCACATTGACACTCAGCGCCTTGCCTCGGCCCTGTCCCACTGAAGCCTGCAGTGGTATCATGGGAAAATTCACCAACTTAAAGGAGCTTTCAGGAGGCAGGGGATGGAACTGAAAAGCTCAAGGCTGCCGCAATGGTATTTAGTAGGGGAAATTACTTGGGCATACAATAGAACCCACTGCTGTTAATTACTGCTAACAAGCCCCTCAAAAAAAGCCCAATGTGACATATAGGCCTGTGTGGAGAAAGGAAATTAATGTGAGCCCAGGATTTGAGGTTTGTCCTTCGTACGCCTCACAAGTTCCTGTTCCTGGGTTATCACCTTCCTTTTTACCATGTCAGCCAGGCATCAAAAAAATAAATAATTAAAAACAGAGGAACAAAAACAAATACTTTGAACTGAATTAAAGTTGACTTTATTCTAAATCATAACTGAACTTAAATGCGTAAATAGAAGTTGAAAAAAACATTAAAAGATTTCCTACTTTTTATCTTTTGGTGATAACATTTTTTTTTTAAACAACTGCATGGCTGATAAAATGGTTTGCTTTTACACCATGAATTTGTCTTAACAGATGCATTACAGATGAAGTATAAACACAAGCATTCAAGTCAATTTCTAAAGCTTACAACAGCAATTCTGGGATTTGAAACAACAATTCTTTGGTTACAAACCAAAACCTAAATCATTCTTTATAATTCCAGATGTTTTATTTTATTTTTAGTTTCGAAAACCTAACTTAGAAATTGAATATATTTTGGAATGAGCATGTAAAAACATGTTTAGGATAATTTAGAACTGTATATATTAGTAATTATGAACCTCTACTGCAGGTCAAAGATCAGATCAACAGTTGCAGAACCTGAAATAACTGCTGCACTATTGTCTTGAGGAAAAGTATTACCAACATTGACAAAACTGTAATAACAATAATAATAACATATAGCATATAAACATAACATTTATATGCAAAAGTTTATGGGAAACTTCAGCCAAACACTGGCAACAAATAAATTACTGTTTGGAATTTTTCCAGAGAATATTACAATTACCGCGAGTGAATGAAACTTTACTGTATCTGCATGATAAATAACTTGGAGCTCGAGCAATAGATGAAACAATTATGCTAATCTATAAATTTAATTAGTGTAACACCATCTGGGAACATTGGCCATGTAGACAATTATTTCAATAATAGACAAGCTCCCCAGAAATCGAACGTCTAACACAATAACTTGAGAAAGCATGTTCATAAAGCATGCACATACTCTAGGCAAGAAAGACAATTCATTGTGTTAGATCATAACACATTACTGCTGGGGGAGGGGGAGCTCCTCACTTAAAACTGTCAACTCACAGCTGTAAATCACGGTCCTGTCTTGCGTGTACAATATTTATTGACATAAATGCACGCAGTTCAGATATATTATAATGATTTAGCTTGAAAGTAAAACATTTGTAAGATTAAGCTATTGAACTTGGTTGATCGGTCTCTTCTACGGGACGATCAAATAGTTCACGAATGGCCTTCGGTATTGCCCAGAAAAATCCTTAACAATACTAGGTTTATGGGTTTTACGGGATTACATGGGCAAAATTAAGAACCGTGGGTGGGAAGGTCAATTAATCATTATTCGTGCGGTAAAGTATATTTCTCAGCACACCTTCCTTTTACAATGCTTCAATGTTCCACATCTAGCCCAAGGAAATGAAGACACATTAGAATGCGAGCATTTTTCATGATATGTCTGACGGAGCCATACGACGAAGACGTCGTTGTGATGTTTGCAAGGCCGTCAAGCTCTGTGACAGATGCTCGCACCGCCGATGTCGCTGGTGAGCCGCCTCCTATGTGACGTGTCAATTATTCCTGAGCACTTCCAGTGGGCTTGGAATGAGCAAATGGGCTCAAGGTGAAAAGGTTTCATTCCCATTAAGTATCTGAGAGCTATAAAACCCCTCAAACTATTATTTTAACAACTGGTTCTGGCTGCATTTTCACATGGAGCTGATGCCGCAGAATGAAAGAGTGATTTGTGCTGTCTGCTCCGCGTTGGACATGTGTTTCCTATTCTCGCTGCTGTTTAGGCAGACAAAGTCCAAATTAACATAAAAGAGTAGGTAGGACTGTTCTCACATTCAGTGCAGGGCCGCGGGGTTGAGGAGAAAAAGGTTGCTCTTGGATTACCTCATTTATTATTATTTAAATGTTATTTACCTTCCTAAGTGTGCATCAGAATGAGGTATTTTCCAGGATCTCAGGGGTCTCTGCTAATCGCACCAAGGGTTGTGTAAACCTCGGAGCTGGAAGAAAGCCAGCAGGGCTTCAGCCTCCCTGGGACGTCTGCCAGGAGTCAAGCACACACACCGGGGTTTCACCCCTCAGTTCCCAACCACGGTGTTCCTACCAAAGGTCCCCGTGCCTCAGTTTAATCCTGCTCATAGCACCAGTCGTGGTCCCATCCACAGTTTCACAGTCCTGCTAAAATCTTCACTCCCTGTGGCTGCCTAAGTTTGACAATAACTCTCTTGTCCCCATGCTTGGTTTAGCACCATGCTCTCTGAATAATCAAATACTTCACTGAAGAGTGATTTCTGCATTAGGCAGCTGTCAAACAACGAAGCCAGTTAATACTCAATGAAAAATACATACATATTTGCTTGCCTACAAAGCTGGTTGTGTTTTACAATATTGCCAGTATTGGAACACTTAAAGTAACTAGAGAAACGTTCATGCTTTCTATCAAAAAGGCAATTTCCTCTGAAAACCTAACAGGCATTTCAGAAGCAAGAATAAAAGCGATAATGAAAACATTTAAACACATTCACAGGTGAGTATAATTTTCTTAATTATTTCAACCTACAGTTCCCCAAGGTTCTCTCTATTTTTACAATGTCCAGTTGCTGCATCATTAAACCTTTCAACTGTGGATGTATGGCATTTCAAGTTAACCAATTGCAAACCAAAGACATTACATATGTGAATTATCTTGCCTAAAATACCTAATAGGAAACACAGAACACAGTTTGCAAACACCATGTGAGACAATTTTCTCAGACACTTATTGATGGCTTTGTTACTAATAATGATATAGATAACAGGGTCTGAAGTTACTCTGTGCATTTAATTTTTATGCAAGGTATTGTGTTTTTTATAGGTGGTGATGAATATGCTCCACACTTTGCCAGTCAGCGCCCCCTCCTGGTCTGGACTCCGCTGATCCAATCCGCTGTGGCGCTTTTAATCTTAGCCGAGCGGCAGAGAAATCCAGCTGCTTCGATGTAAACACCACTAACTCAGTTTGAAAGCGGACAATTTGGTATTATTTCTCCTCCGAACATTTTTTCTTTGTTGATAATTATATGCGTCACTGACGTTCATGGTTTTAACCAGAGAAGAACAATGAGATGCCACTATTGTCGCTAGTATATTTGATGAAAGAACAAATATCTGTCTTTGTTGAGTATCAATTGGTTCTTTATTTTTTTAACTCATGTTGAGAGTAAAATTATAGTATAGACAAAACTGGTCCAGTCCAGGTGTAAGAACAAAACTCTACTTTTACAAATTCAAATTTGTTTTGAATTCAAAATGGCGCTCTTTATTCAAATCAAAACTGATATTGCACTTATACTGCTTAAAATACACTTAAAATATTTGTCTAATCAAAGGATAGGATCTGTTTTTTTTCCAAAACATAACGGGACATAATCACACCTGTCTTTGTGATAAAGGAAAAATAGAAACATTACATCATTTCTGGGTTGAGGAGAATCATCAGAGATAAATATTGCTGCATTGAATTTCACCTTCACAACTTCCAGAACACCTTTGCCAAACCTTTACGCCACAGGGAACAGTTTCACCGCTGGTCTGACAGAGAGACAAAAGAGCATAAAACAAATTAGCTTTTTGTCAGAGAATAATGGATATAATTTTGTGCACTTTGATTAAATCATAATGTGTTTCGTAATGAATCCACCTCCCCATTCCATTATTCAACTTATGTTATCAATTCTAAATATAGCTCTATAATAAATTAAATGTTTCCAGCTGCATTCAAGGGGAAGTTCAATTATGCTTGTGTCAGGTATATTTTAACACAGACAAAAAGCTACAGTTCAGGGGCAAGCTATTTTTTTCCTCCTCCAACAGTTACATTTAATTTCTCATCGTAAAGGTGCTATGGTACTTCACACGTCTGTTTTACAATCTGTGATTATGATGGGGTACGCATACACACAGTTGCACAGCTGTACGGCCTCTCCCGTCCGAGCAAAGGGAAGAAACAAACCAGCACTGCAGTCTCCCAAGATGCCGTTCGCCATGCTCTGTCCATTGTCCCAATTTGCCACAGTAAATATAATAAAGCAATACTCCAGAACTGCAGGCTAGTCTTCTGTGGAACAGAAAAGAAAAA
>JAOVYW010000001.1:7859324-7878474 GCA_025775045.1 Hiodon tergisus
GAACTTGCCAACACTAGGTCTTTATTGGTTCATTTTTATATTTTGGGTTACATCGTTTGTATAACCTCTTGGATATTTTTCAATGATTTGTATCCTAATAATATGTTGTGTGGTGGCTCGTATGTGACTGACAGTTTGTCTAATGCAGCTGAGCATAAATCTTGGCTACTGAATGCATTTTGATTTAGCATCTATTGGGAAACATTTAAAACACATATAAAAATGACATATGTCTGTCGCATGGCACAAAACTTGTCCAGCTTTGTCAGATATGGAAGACCTAATGTAATGGATTCTGGCACTGTATCCCTGAGACATTATCTTGGTGGACCTCAACGCTGGCTCTTATGTGTTAGTTTGGAGGAAAAGAGACCTACGGAATCTGATACACCAGTTTTTCCCCCCCACATTTATATTTGTGTCTGGGCCTCAAATAGAGACTTTACATAATTTTCTCCTAAAATGAGAATGAAAGTCAGCCTAGGAAAGTAGTGGCTGTTTAAGTTTATGAGTATTTGGCTTGCTGTAGACTCAAAAGAGGAAGCTGCTGGTGTCTAGAAGGTCCATAATCACCTCAGGGAGGCAATAATCCCCAAAGAAATGATGCTACAGTTTTGGTAAACACAGCCAATGCCCCGTGCATGGCGTGATTTACTCATGCCATACGTGGCACACTGGGGGTGGAGGTGGAGAAGGTCCCTGTATCTCTTGCAGTCGGCCGACTGCCCTCTAACTGACTCTACCTGACTCAACCTCCACAAAAAACCAAGACACAATATCAAAGCATGATCCTTCAATTAACCAGCCTCTCACCAGCCTTTTACATCCGTGTCGGGGATGATGACTTTCAACC
Organism: Hiodon tergisus; assembly: GCA_025775045.1. Lineage (NCBI taxonomy): Eukaryota > Metazoa > Chordata > Actinopteri > Hiodontiformes > Hiodontidae > Hiodon > Hiodon tergisus. The sequence goes on from JAOVYW010000001.1 coordinate 7,860,178, forward strand.
TGGTCCCCACTTTGCCTTCCACTTTAAATATGTTAGAGAAATATTCACTTTCAGTGGTGGAGTGGAATTAATTTACTCCTAACTTGTAAGGTTGCCTGTAGGCTTAAAACAATTGCTTTATTCATAAACTAGGACATTTTCTGTAAGTTTTCTAACTAGGACATTTTCTATAAGATTATGGGTTTTTGGCCTTACAAAAACCGAATTTGAGCAGATATCAGCGAACTGAGTACCAACCTGCATTTGTTACATTTTCCACTAAAATGGTGCCCTAATAAATAGGCTCCAAAGTGTGCACACCAATCCCCCAGCAGCTACAAAATTAGAATCCTCCTTGTAGAGGAACATAAGTACAGACCTTAATTAGACACAGAAAACTATGAACTGCTTATTCCTTGATTTGCTTTTAAGTTCAGTTTTTTTTTTGTCTGAAAATTAACTATTGCTTCCTTAATTTAATTAAAGGAAGATGTCCTATTCAAAGGCAGAATATTATGTTTTAATTTTTTATATTTAGCTGATTTAGCTTCTATTAAAATGGTATGTTGAACCAAGAATGAATAAAACACTGCAGAAATGTAGCATAATGTCGAATTTAATCATTAAAAATACAAAAAACAAAATCAATGATAACGTAAGAAATACTGAAAAACTGAAGACAAGCTGCATTCATCACACTTGAGGAAGTGGGCTATCAAGTCTTTCACCCTGCTAGATTCTCTCCGATTAATGGGTTTTCATATGGCTTGTCTGTTATTTTGAATCAAATACATTGTGAAGCCATGTTGTTTGCCTTCAGCTCTGTCCACAGCTCCCAGAGGACAGAAGAAAAACTGAAGGTGAAGCTCTACTCCACAACTCCAATTTTCCTCTGTGTTTTATATAGAGGCTGTCTGAGCTTTCCGCAATTACTGGGGCCTCCCTTGAGTTGTGATGTGGGGCAGTGAGCTAATATGGTAATGAAGATAAATACTGGTAATCTTCCTCGGTTCTCAACGCGTGTTTATTGAGTGGACGGTAGAGCAGTTCTAATATTTGCCAGACAGCAGGCCTTGTTTCAGCGGGGAGTCAAATCCACACTTCCCTGAGACCAGGACCCTGAACACATAAACACATACAAACAAACACAGCCCTCTGATTACTGGACTGCTGCTGGGCTACTGTGCGCACCGAGCTTGGTTTGCTCCTGACATTCAGACGCCAGGCCTGATAAATATTAATGCACAGTATTGTGTGCTGCACCATGTGAAAAGATCCTCACTTTAAAAACAAAAAGGTATTCAAGGTTACAGGAGAAACCTTTTTGAGTTGGTGTATGCGTAATGTTTCCTCTCAACAATTTTTGTTACATTAAGACAAATCTTGTGCTACAGCAATTTAATTGAGTTAAACAGAGACATTGATTATTGGATAGAATATAGGAACACCACATTTCCAGAATAAATATGAAACATTTATTTTATGATGGTGAGATATACAATATATTTACTGTTAACATGTCCAACCTGCATTACATAATGCTCTTCATGAAACAAGATAAATTTGATATAATTTTTTTTTTTAGATGTCCAAACATTCATTTTCTGAAAGAATTAGAAATTCCACCACAGATGGTATGGTCTCCAAAGAGCCCTGATCTAAACATCATCAAGGCTGTCTGTGATTAGCTGGACAGACAGAAGCAAGGCAGACTGCCAAAGTCTGTAGAAGTACTGTGGCAAGTTCTCCAAGATCCTTGGAACAATCTACCTGCCGATTGTCTAATAAAACTGCACAACAGTGTACCTAAGATAACTGATGCAATATTAAAGGCAAAGGGAGGTCACAACAAATATTCCCTCCCATTTTTTTTTGTTTGGTGTTTGTTTGTAAATTTGTTTTGTTTATTGTCCTTTATAGCATTTATTTTGTATTTAGAAACTTTGCATTTCGTTATTTTTTAAAGCATCTTCACTTTACAGAATTTTATTTTACATGTGCCTGAGACTTTTGCACAGTACTGTGAATATATTTATATATATATATATATATATATACAGAGAGAGAGAGAGAGAGAGAGAGAGAGAGAGACCCTTCTAACATTCTCCTGAAGCTTGTAGAGAGTCTTCTGTACCATGACTAGTTAGTGTGACCTGACACCAGCAACAAAATGAGGAGAAAGGGCTGTCACTGAGAGACACCCCCAGCTCTGTCGCCACAGTCTGGGGAACACAGGAAGACAGCTGTAATTACGCTTCCTTCAGTTAATTACCCCTACCCCCCCAAACCCACATCTTTAGCAGAGGTCCCCTTGAATATGCAGATGGTCCTCTGTTGTAATTAACTCTGCTTTGTAGGTTTTCAAGGGCTTCTCTTGCATGCCTTCCAAAGGGGAACGTTTTCTCTGCTATATTTAGAGAGAACTTTCGCCTTGTGCACAAAAGAAAAAAAAATGTTTGGCAGAGAACAGTCTCTTGCCTTCAACATAAGGCAAGTTTTTCTTGCATTCAGTGCTTGCGTAGCAGTGTAATTTTACGCTAATCCATGTAGCAGTTGGGGAATTTGAATGTCATCGAGTCAACGGCCTATAATCAAACAGCTGACAGGCTCTCATTAATTCTCTGATAAGATTATTTTCAAATGAGTTAGGCTTGTTCCCTTGCCATCACATTTCGACATGTAAGGCAGGCAGAGTCTGGGTGTGTGAAAGTGTTAGAAAGTGTCTGTCATAACTTGTAGCATTTTAAAATAATCCGAGCAACAATGTGGAATGGTATTTGAGAAACCAGAAGGTTGTAGGTTCAAATTATAGTGCCAGATGCTAGGGTTCTTAATAAAAAATGTACAGGTATAGACAATAATAGGAATGATCAAAAAAAGTATTATTCCATTTATGGTAGGGAGAAATGTCTTAATACTTAATAGCAAAAATTGATAAAATAAATGGTAAAATTAAGGATTTCTGCTTAGAGATAAATAATAATTTAAAAAGCAATAAATAAATTTGACGTTGTAATTTATACAGTATTAATTGTATGTGATAAATTTAAATGATGTGTTCTCACTGACAGTTCCGGAATTGTAGTTTAAATCATGCCAATTCATATTTATCGTGCAATGCCAGGTGAAAAATGAAATCAAAATTTAGAAACTAGCTACTCTGTTCGAAGCATTTGTAATCTCTGTGATTGTCTTTCAACAGGTTTTCCATATTAGATGATTGGTGTTCCTGCAGCCACTTATAGCCCCCATTACTTCAACAAACATTTTTCGTGGCAGGTTAGAAGGCCTAATTAAGGGAGTAATTACACTTGGCTCTTAACAAGGAGTGGAAACTGCTAATTACTTACAAGAGGTCTCTGTTTTCGTTCTAAGTTTCTCCCAGAATGGTCTTCCATTAATTTATTCAATTTGAAATGAAAATACAACTTATTCCACATTTCTAGAATTCCTTGTAAATCGTTTTATTCATTTAGGTATTTCATTGGGTCACACTGGTCTGTAAAAATAATGTTAAAATTAAATCAAAATATATAAAGCAGTTACAAATATATAAAGTAATAAATCCACAATGAACTCATAGGCACAATAACACTAATATGATACAACTGAACTTTCCAGCGACAACTAAATCAGGGGAAATAAGAAAATGCAGTTGGAGATGCTTAATTGAGATAGGAGTTTGGGTTGATGTGGAAGCACCTACATTTGATGGGTTTCTGTGTACAAATCCGACTGACCATCTGAGGAATTATTTCTTATATTTAAACTGAGAATACTGGTCTCATTGGTGACACAGGCCAGTTAGATGCTATTAAACACAGTGGTGTTGCAAGCCAAAGGGAAACGTGAGCAGCCACTCATTATAAACACATGGTTAAATACAGTGCTGACTGCCAAAAAAAAGTTTGTGAACCCCAATGATAATTATTATGAAAAATCCATAGTTTTACCATGATAGCCTTCTTGAATAAAAACCTTCCCTTATAAAAGTAATAGGGTTTATGTTATGAATAATGATTTCGTAAACTAACCCCAGGTTTATCATACTCAATTAAGGGAATTATTGGAATCGGGTGAAAAAGAGTGGAAACGTGAGTCTCTTTCCGGCAAACAGCCCACTTTTCAACGACAAATAATTAATTAATAACACAATATACAAAACTGAGGAACAAATACAGATGGAGGGAGTGCTTTTACACTTTTCTCCTTCTCCCGAATGCTATGCTAACAACGCAGATTGACACACTCTTGCTTTCAACGTGATGTAAAACCATGCAGGGTAGGCACCCATTGTAATGGCGTGTATAGGTAAATATCCACTCATACAACAGTAAGAGTAGGGTCACTTTGAGTAAGTTAACGGCATTTTTATTTTGTAAAAACAATAAAATCTCTATCTGTGGAGGCTACCTTCCAATCTTCAAAATGTCCATTCTATTGCTGGGGCTGCTAAGCAGCTAACCTAGTCAAAAGCAAACCAACAAAATCATTAGGATTACTCAGTATCTTCATGTCCTGTTCGTCTAAATCCAGGCCGGGTTATCAGCCATTCTGAGGGTCAATTGCCAGTGGGGGTTTTCAAAACTATTTTCAAAACAGTCTTCACTAAATCCTTACAAACAAAAGTTTTATTAATGCTGCTCTCTGTTCTCCACACTATCCCTCTTCCAGCTGAACCCTTAACTTTTGCTTACATAACTAGTGCTGTTAGGCATGAGGTATTTTCCTCAGGTTTGTGTTCCGACATGCATACGAAGGGCAGAAAATACATTTGTGTCCAGTGGATGGAGCCATTTCACACTCAAATATCTAATAAATACCTCCACCACCTTTCCTTGTACTTGTACTAACCCCAAATTGCAACCCTCAGCTCCGACCCCATTGGCGGAGCAAATAAAAGCCGAGAGAGACGTCTGTATTGATGTCTTCTTTGCCGTGCTTGGTCCCTGATCTGTGGACAAAATTAATATCAAATTGTTGCATAAGCAGAAACCATCACATGTCAAGGGCATTTGTTTCTTTATTGTTGGACACCTAACCCAAAGGCGAATGATCTATGACCAAAGAAAAATGTCTAACACATAATATTTATGTCCAGTGTCCACTTGATGGCTAGAAACTTATTTTTCAGTGTGACTATTTGCTCTCCCTGGGAATTTTAAATATTGGGTGTTCTTCCCCATCAGTTTCCTTTGACAAGACAGCCTCCAATCCTCTATGCTGTTTGGGAACCTGTTTGAACTACCATTTATTTCAAGAAATCCGTCGTCACCAGAACAGGACCTGACTCACAGAACGGTCCACAGCTCCTGGAAGGCCTATTCTGTTTATAGTGTTTATCTGTTCATGTTTGTATGTGCTCTCCTCATGTTCCCCCCATTCTGAGCTGTGGATGATCAGGGAAGCAGCAGCGTACTGTTGGTGGGGTGACAGGTGCTCCATGAAGGCCAAAAGGCAACGAGATAAACTGGAAAGGGCCGTTAGAGGTAAAAAGTGTTGTCTTTTCTCTGGTGGAAGGAGAGAGCGGCACCTGCCAATAGTCTTTATTTAAATCTAGGGTGCTAATATAACAGGTATTTCCTAGGTAATCAATTAACTCATCCTTCAGGTCTTCAAATAGGCATCAAACATTGATATTCCATTTAGCTTCCTGAAGTCATTACAGAAACGTAGAAGTCCATCTGGTTTGGGGACCAGTTCTATGGGAACCATTCACTCCGCGATTCTTTAATTACCCCCAATTGTAACATGAACTTGATTTCCTCCTCTATAGCTTAGTGTCTTGCTTCTGGTGTTTGATATAGCTAAATGTTCACCACCTTACCTGGTTCTGTATTGATCTGATACTGTATCAGAGAATACCTGTGGAGGCCTGAAGGACCTCTCAGATTGCAAACATAAAATATGGTAACACCTGATCTCAATTTTACCTATCTGTCTTCATAACTCTTCATAGCTATTGTTTCAATGTTTTATGAAAACGGTCCTCTAATCCATCAGTTTATGGATGGTGACAGAGGTGCATACCAGTCTGGCCTTCATTATTGCACACAAAACTTTCATAATGGAAGAATTGAATGGCACACCTTGATCAATTAATTTTTCCTAGGGGATCCTGAACGAGTGAAGGGTAGAAATTGTTCCTTAGTGATCTGGTAAACCACCATAGTGCTCAGGGGTACCGGCTCTGAGTACCTGGTGACATGATAACAAGGATGTACCGATGTCCCCAGGAAGTCTTCACCAGAGGGCCGGCTAGGTCAATGATGATCCTCTCATACGAACCCTTATGATAGGTAATGGTATCAGTGGGTTCCTGTAATTTACTTTGGGAGCTGTTGTCTGACAGTCCTTGCATGATTTGCAATGATATTCCACTGCCTTTACAATGTCTGGTTAATAGAATCTGTCCGTTAACATATTCTTGGTTTAGGGTGCGCCCAAGTGTTCTCCCAGAAAATGGGTAAGTTTTAACTTGGTGTTCATATAGTTTTTGGATACTAACAGTAGTTATTTTATCATCACATTTTTCGGTACCACTTGATATAATAATTTGATCTTAACAACAAAATGAGAAAAGAACACCCCACAGAGCCCTGATGCCACCACCCTGTCAATGCTCTTTACCATGCCTGCCTCTGTCTAAAAAACTCTCTTTAGGTGCCAAAGAGAATGTTCCAGTGTCCCTATGGATGAATGACACAGCCATGACCTTCTCTTTGTGTGTCTATGTTGCCAGGTGAGGTCGAGTGAGTGTAACCGTGCTGGTCAGATGAGTGTAACCATGAGTCTGAAATGTGTCCAGTAACCTAAGCAAAAAAACAATGGGGCAAGGGAGCATTCATGTATGCAGGATTAGGTAGGTTGATGGGAGGGCTTATGGTGACCACCATCTGAGGATGTAATAGTGGGTATGTCTTTTTCCTTTCCGTAGCAGTTCCATGGCAGGTGTCCAAGTTCCCCACAACTAAAATAAACTCACTTTAGGAGACTGCAATTGCTATCTGAAATTGGTGTTATAATGAGTTGTGATTAGTAAGCACAAACAGAGAATTAGTACTGCTGTTTTAGTTTAGTTAGCTAATGCAGACGACCCTATACTAAATTCTGAACAAAGATCCCCTGACCCTCATAAACCTAAATCGAGCACAAAAAACTAGAATAGACAAAACAAGATGTCTTTGCAACAAGGATACATTTAAGTGTGCATAAGTGTCAATTAAAACATAAAAAATATGATGCAAGTTTTCAGTACTTTCTTTGTGGTTTACATGGTTCTCTCCGGCTACAGTTTCAATGTAATTAGCATATCTACTCGAATGCTGTCCATTGTGCACTGCCCTATGTCCAGTCATTATCAACTTTCTGAAGGTCTCTGATTGGATCTGTCAGTAGTGTTTGGAGAGAACTTTCTCATTTAGTTTACCATACCCATGAGGTGTCAAACCTTTACAATCTATCTGTGAACTAACAAGGCTGTGATTTTGTCTGTATCAGCATGTATGCTCCTGGCACAGACAATGCAATCAACTGTCGTTCCCCTCAAATGTTGAGTGTCATCTGTATGGAAAATGGTAACTTCCAGACCCTCCAGCATCTGTGTGAGATACTTCTGGAAGTGCTCCAGTGCTGAGGATATGCCAAAGGGAAGTCTGTGGAAGCAATACCTTTCAAAAAGCATAATGAATTTGGTAACTGGAGCTGAATGTCTATGCAGCGGGTTCCGCCAGAACCACCACACAGCATCTAGATTGTAGAAGACAGTTTCTCCCGACAGCTTGGCCAGTGTCTCATCCACAACCGGTAAGATGTGTCTCTCCCTACAGGCATTCCCATTCAGATATGTGAGATCGATACAGATTTTTTCATTTGGTTTTAGTACTGCAACCATACCTGACCACCGCTCCGTTGATTATTCTATGTAGATGATCACTCCCATATTCTCCATCTATTCTGCTCCTTCTAGCTTTTTTTTTAAACCATAGGCATTGGAACAAACTATGGCACAGACAGGGCGAAGAGGTTTAACTTTGTCTTGCATTGCCCCTGCAGTTTCTAGAGATATGTGAATACCTTGGGACACAGTTTCCTGTAGTTTTGGTGATGGCGATAGTTGAAGCAGCTCCTTTATGCCAGGAAAACCTAATAGTGGAGTCACCTAGCCTGGGGTAACGAACACTGTGCTCAAATGTTTTGCCCTGGTGCTCTAGAGTCCCATTGATTTGTGAGCTCCCCTGTATCTGTGTATTGCTTAGTCCATTTGTTGTTCCACCACCGGCTCCATCTCTCTGTTTGGAGTCTGACTGGGATGGCAATCACCGCTGCTTCTGTTACTAGTTTGAATATAATCTGTTGGCCATACACATTCGAATTCTGCAGCCACATATTAATTACATTCTGTAGTCCATTTCTCCAAGAAAACACCTTTAAATAGTCTCTGTCATCTCCTGTATTTAATTTACTCTATTGTATCTTTTGTAAAGAGCTGCAAAATGTCCTTTTGTGGTATTCTCTTCACCATGCATCTCGTTACTAAGTATGATTGTGTTTTATCACACCTTCCACACTTTTGTTTATTGCCTGCTTTTTCATTGAAACTTTCCGTAATAATTCTATGTTTTTGCATCCATGTTGAAATCTTTCATGTCTGAGGCCCCTCTGGTACAAAGTCTTGGCTGCTGCTTTTTGATTTCCTCCTGCCATCTTATTGTTGTGATAGCTTTTGAAAGTCAAATCTGAATCTACCTGCAATTTCACTGACAGCCTGTGATCCCTTATGCCTACCACAAGTCTGTCTCTGATCTCTTCCTGGAGTGTCCCATTTACCTTGTTGTGGTAGTTTTTAGGAGTTTTTACTTCCTACTTTACTTGCTCTGTTTCTCTTGCTTCCTTTTCTCCGTAATGGTCTGCGTGTGTGAATATCTTAGCACTCTGACTGGTTAGCTGCTTTTGACAGTTAGTTAGCGAGCTAATTTTCGTCACTCTATGCTATGGCTGGGTGATATTCAGATTTTTTTTTTAAAAAGCTCACACTGCAATATGCAATTTTATTTAAATTTATTTTTTGAATTGAGTAATTACAAATTTTAACAAAGCTTATTGTTCAGAAAACAATAGTGCATTGTAGAGAGCAACACGAGTGATGCAAGGTAAAGAAAAAGCTTGGTCCCGTATTTTTTCTGAACAACAAAAATATCACAACCATTTTTAAATGGCATTTTGTTTTACTACTGGTCACTTAAATACAGGGAAGGTAGAAAACAACTGAGGACCCCAGATGCTCTCCTCAGGAGAACAAACATTGTCTTTGCAGTTGAAGTATATTTAGGTCTCGGTCAGCAATTTGTTTTTCTAATCCCATAGCAAGAATTCTGCAATAAGTAAAAATTTGCGAGTTGTCATTGTGATGGTCCATGTTGTAAGTAATAGAAGTTGAGTAAAATAAATTAATGTCACAACCCACAAAGCACACACTTATGCAAGTGTGAGTGACATAAATATGTGAATGGATAGTCCATCACATCCCATGGAAACCCTGCTTTTTTCATAAGTGTCCTCTCAATTCTACCAAAACATAGCTTACATTCCTTACCTAAACCCCTTCCCTTGATACCTCTCTTGGATTGGCAGTCCCTCATTTTTCATGATCAGTTTTTCATTGTGTATCATTTAAAAATGTATTCACTTCTCACTTCTCCAGATGTTTGCACACATGTGATAAGTTGAGAATAATTAGCATATCCTAGAAAGGGAAACTCTACTTTATTCTTATTCTGTTCATCATTAATATGTCATTAATATGTTTTCTTTTAACATTAATTACATTTTTATACACATTTCTTGTTATCTTTGTAATTTAAAATTAAAATGTTTTTCATAAATGATACTACTACTAATAATAATAGTAATAATATTTATATATTATATCATTATTATATGATATTATCATTACTATTATAAGGTATTTAATTTATGGAAAGTTTTGCATCTTTTTTGAAGCACACTGGCAGTACTGGCATTTAATATAGAATTATGAATTTATAAATCCACAAAGCAGATTCTCACCAGGAACGCTGGGTGTGGTTTGAGGGTAATCGCTAAGAAAACTAACAGGTTTCTCATCAACAGAAATGCAACTGTCACTGTGTTAGTTTGGCTTGCAAAGCAGGACTGCCATTGTCACTCTCACTAGCATATTCCAGGAGCAGATGGCATAGAGACGGCATGGAAAACAAGGCTGGCACACACAAAAGAGGGTGGCACTTCCGTGCAAGCTATAAAGTCAATTAAAGCACTAATCTAAATGGGGCCTCTGCAGAGTACTAAAAGACTGCTATTGCTGAGAAACGTGTAACCCAGCTCTGCAGCCTCGGATTTCATCAAATCAACCTGCCATTTGTCCCAGTATTAAAGTATATTTAACAAGATGTTTTCCATGAATTTGAATGACTACCAAAGTTTAAAATCAAGTAAAATTTATTTATTTTATCAAAAACAACGTTCATGGAATATCCTAGAGATGATTATCGTTTACATAACAGCAAAATGTGAGTAATTTTCCTCTTTAACATAATATACATAACAAGTATTTCAACAGCTGACTTTATCTAGCAGAGCAAAACAAGCAAAATGATACTTTGCTATTTTCTCATAGTTAAATAAGTACGTAACATGGTAATACGTTTTCTGTAGCAAAACCTCAATGCTAGGAATAGAACCAAATGTATTTTCACTCTTTTTGCTAGTTAAGTTGGTTTGGCTCCCTGTTCAGCGTTTATCTAATAAATCAGACATGTTTACTTCTTTGACAGACTGCAAAACCTGGGGGTGTCTTTCTTTCAGCCAGGAAATGTTATGTGCAGTAACAACGGCTGACACTACATTTGTGGAGCTTGTGCTTGCCCGGGAATGTCCCCTCAGGATGCCAGGGATCCTGCCTACGTTTGTCTGCAAAACTCCTGTTCCAAATCACCCCAGAGAAAAGAAACAGCCTGCTCTCAAGAGGAAAACTTCAGACTTGGAAAAGCATAGATTATTAAATGTGCAATAAGTGCTATTTTTTCTTGAGCACATGTTGGGGCGTTTAAGGCTACTAAAAGAAATGATGGTACGGAAAACCTTTTTTTCTTAGAGGTTTCCTTCACTAAAATAACTGAATATAATATATCTTGATTCAGTTTTCTCGTTTGGTTCATATCGCAGATCTTAGCTTATTTGAGGTCACATGAAAAATTCCAAAAAACCCAACAAGAACAGAAACAAAACAAAATGTGCCTATTGTACCATTAAGATTATTTTCAATGCCCGGTTCAGATGCTCCTCATAAGGGAGCAAAGAAATTAAATCTTGAGTTGGGCGAGCACCAGTTCTGTCTCATACCTGGACACTCTTGTGTATTCATCATGTGTTCCTCTCCTGTATGCACACACGTCTGCTTTATCACTAACCTAGAGGGTGCGAAGTTCATGAAATATTATAAGTCTAAGACAATTAAACGTGCCTCTTATTATAATATGATTTCACATTATGAGTTGGGAGAGGGGACAATATTACAAAGAAAATTATAAGAAAAGTAGGAAAAAGCGACTTACATTTCTAAACATTTGTATACATATTGATACAGAATAATATATATATATATATATAATATAAATGATAGTATCCTTCCATGTCAGAAATTGGTTTTATTTATAATGCCATTTGTTTAAAATCATGAAAACAAAACAGTATCAGGTATTGCAATCACTTTGAAAAGCGTGTGTGAACCTAAACAATGAATTACTTGATTTTTACATTTACTTTTAAAATCAAATTATGAATGTTACAATTATATAATTTTTTGTTTTACAATCATATAGCGTCCCGGGTTACTCAGTTGGTAAAGACACTTGCCCGAGCGCAGACTGAGCCCTTTGAACTGGAGTTTACTTATACCACTAGTCAATTGTGACCGGGTGAGCCCAGTGGTGCACAATTGGCCTATTGCCTCCCTGCCACCCAGCAGGGCTCTTCACTAATTACAGGTCCCACTGGCTTCCCAGGTGCCTGCAGGCTTGCAGTGTCGTTGAGAGGGACATGCCTCTCCAATAATCAGCTCTGAATCTCTTGTGTGGGCTTTGAAGCCTCCAGTGTAGGGAAAGAGACGGGTGGCTCAAAGGTGGCTAAGATTGGAGCCTGGTCACACTTCCTCACCCTCCCACAAGTGCTGCTGGGAGTTGTAGTGATGAGCCTAGATGCATTAGTTCAATTGGCGATACCAAATTGTGAGGGGAGAAAATCATAATTTCACAAAACATATTGTGGCAATAAAAAATAATCATTACAAATATATATATATAAATTCGCAATGTCCAATTAATTGAAAATTTTTTTTTTTTTTTTTTTTTGGTTTATTTAACTTACATACTTACAATATTATTTTATGTTGTCAGCTGAAGTAATCCAACTAAATTAAGAAAAATGTATAATGTTTATTAACATGTTTATTGATCCAAAGAAAGATTAAGCGGATCAAATGTTAAATCTACTAGATGAAAATGATAGTATTTTCAATTTCAATGTATTAAATTATTCCCGATGTACATTATTACAATTATTGGTTGATGAGTGTTAATTTATTGAATTAGATGAGAGACTAGAAACAAAGCTCCCAAATTCCACAGTGTCATTCAATTAAAAAATTAAAAATAAATAAATATTAGTTTGAGATACAGTTGGACAGTTGTTTAAATAAAAATAATTAATTTTAGAGCAAAACTATATCTGAAGGATAAATTAATGACTTATTTGATTAATGTGACTGCTTGGCTGGTGAAGACAGTGACAAATTAATTTAAACCTGTCTACTTTCCAAGCAAAGATTAACAAGACCAATCAGTAAGTTCTGCTTTGATTTTCATCCTAACAATCTGAAAATCATCTGTTTTAGAAAATAAAATGGAATGGAATATTCTTAATGGCCCTTGCTCTGTGTAAATTCAGTCTCTTTCTTTTCACAGGAAAGTTTTCTCATCCCTCAGCATTAGTTCTCTTTATTTGCTCATAAATTGTGTTATCATGCCTAAGTCTGACCGTTATTTTCTATTAGCCTAGATAGGACCCTGTTACTTTTTTTTCTTTTCTTTAAAAAAAAATCTTTACATTTTTTGTATGCTGTTCCTCTAAATCTGTTGGCTCTGTTGGTTTTGTTCCTTCTTTGTTTTATGCAGTCAGAATTTTAAAAGAAACATAATTAACGCAACATGACACTTGATCACTCCTCTTAGTAATCAATAACATCATATTTAATGATGTATCACCGTTATCTATATAATAGTAAAAGTATAATTGAATATTTTCAACTTCATACTTACAACTTTATTTAATTACATTTTTAGTGTACAGTATAGTCAAATGATTCTCTATAATCTTCTTCACCATGTGGGGATAAAAAGTAACAACCAGTGGGTAATTAAAGGAATATACGGGTTAAACTTGAGGGGAATTAAAGTTTATATTGTTCAGTATGATGGCTAAGTTTTATTCCCATAATAATTTTTTGGGGAAAAAGACAATATTATCAGAAATTGAAACAATTTGTAATACATAATATTTTAATTTTTATAACTTTACAAATCAGGAGACAAATACAATAAAAATTACATAGGAAACGTAATAATGTAAAATGTAATTTTTCTTGTTGGGTCCACCCCCACAATAGAGATCCATTACCACACACTCCACCCAACAACTGGATATATGACATAATTTCTGTATTGTTGACGTTATGCCTCTATTATCCACTACGTATTACAAAACTATTGGGAAAAAGGGATAAAGTCCATATACAAGGATTTTAACCAGTGTCATACATACAAACGCATTAAAAGAAAACACAGACATTCATGGGAGTATGAAATATAATGTTTACGTAATTTAATCGACGATTATGATGAATAGCAATAACAATATCACTATCAATCAAAAGAAAATATTAATACTAATTTTAACATGAGAACGATTTGTTGCGACTTCTTACTCGTGAATTAAGGAGCGTAATAACTAGGCATTAGTGGCTAGTAGGACCCAGCAGAAAAGGGGAAGACCATCACCGGAGCGAGTCTCGCAGAACGAGCGAGAGAGAGAGAGAGCACACAGACTCCTCCTCATCTCCGGTGTCAAACTTGACATCAGCCTCTGAGCCGGGAATGGTAACTTGTGTCGGAACCGGAGCCCTCACATCAGTGGCATGCTTCGTGGAGTTATGTACCTCTTGTTGCCCTCTGAACTACCGTCATGGATTGCACACCCCCCGTACTTTTCCTTACCTTCTTCTCGTTCCTTTGCCGAGGACAACTGAGCAGTCATCCATCCAATGAAGGTAAGTTAACGTTGAAATGAAGTCTTGTGCTACTTTTCTGAGGAGGAGTAAGACGTTGCTCGTCGTTGCTTGTTTAGCGGTTATGACATTCGTTTGGGTGGTCCATATTCGAGAACAGATACCTTTATTCGTCCTGTGCAGTTTAATACCACATTAAATGTATTTATTTTAAATTCAGTATTTTAGTTATGACTGTCTGGAATTGTTGCTTGACAGTTTTATAATGAAGGACGTGACGTTGAGACTAGATACATCGTTTACAACGCTCATTTAGATTTATGGCACTGTAGTTAGATCACGTCAAACCTTAAGAGGAGTCCCATAGAAATTAAGATTAAGAAAATGTTTTCGTCTTCCTCTGCCCTTTATGGACTTCCTATCTTGTGTGAAATTTCCCATTGAGAAAATATGAATACAGTAGCATGCCTCTGTCTTATGGCCATCAATATTTAGATAGTCACACTCTTAATTGCTTTATAGCAAGAATGCTTGGTGGGATATACTACTTATTGGCTGCACGCACTGCCACACATTTATGCAGTGCTAAGTGGTTACACGGATCGAACAATATTGCCAGTTCGACCTCCATCATTTCAGCTAATCTTACGTAATACTGCATATTCTGTCAAAACAGCACTTGCAAGGTTCCTTAGATGACAACCTAAGAGAAAATCTATACTGCTGATGATAGCTGTCAGTCACTCAGACAGGGGACGCTGGTATTTACCTCATAGTAAGAGCTTGTGCTATTAAATGTAATGATGTATTATTCCATAGATAGTACAGATGTTGTGATGTTCTAGGAGGAGGAGGACCTATTTTAGTGTTTCCCTTTTGGTCACCTCATTTAATGTGTGCCTTATAACTTTGTTTGGCACCTACATGTGTATGGGCACATATGACCTTATGATGACCACTGACACTGATTTATTCTAGAGCATGACCGCACATAAACTTTAAATATAAAGCACAAAACTATAATCCCATAATGGACTAAGACTAAGACTGCATTTGTCAGACGTTTTTCTTCCAATTAGCAGTCGGTGCAATACAAAGAGTAATACCAAAAAAAAAACACAAAAAAAAAAAAACCCGGATTCGTGCAGTTTTTACCTTATGCTTGGCTCAAATTTGATTTCAAAGTATACGTGTTAAACATACCTATATTTATATACCTTACCAACACTCTGTATGGCGAAAAGACTTAAATTGAGATTTATTTCAAGATCTATGCAAACACAATGCGGGTATTTTTTTTTTTTAAATGACTGCATTTCTACTTATTTAGGAACCCACTAAATGGCACCGCATCATGTCGTGATTCTACATTGTTGAGACCTTTTGATAAATTCCGTAATAATAATTCATAATTTAATACACACACACGCACGCACGCACGCGAACACACACACAAGTATATAAATGAATGAACTCAGTAAGGAAGGAATGAAGGACGACAGAAAATGGTTTCACATTAACTTGAAAACATTACAGACTACTATGATACAGTTTTGCAGAGATCACATATTATGCAATATAATCATCAGTTACAGATAGAGAATCTTTATAATTGAATTTACTTACATGTTCAACAGTTTAACTTTCTGAATGATTCTGAAATGTTTTTTAATGTTTGTATGAGCGCGCACGTATGCATGCCAATTTGTTATAAGCATATAGTAACGTACTTTTAAAAAATATTGACAGTTTATATTTAAAATGAAATATAAGTACGTTGGCGCAGTTTTGGTACAACGGACTGATGCTTTTGGTGTGGGTTTCAACGTGGCGTAAAACTACAGTAGTCAAGTGAACAGTTTCAGTGCTAGTGTATACAAGAATTTGCAATGAGATAAAAAGTAATCCATGGCCCAATAAACATAGTTTACTGTAAAAAAGGATTTGATGTTAAGTTTTACTGTACACAAATATTAAAAATCAGAACAAATCACGAGGAGAATAAAAGTCAAACAACTGGGGGGGAAAAAAGTTAAATACGTATAAACTACGATTATTTACGTCAAATCAGATCAAAGGAGACAACTGTGAAAGGAAATTGCATTTAGCTTGATCAAATAAAGAAATAATAAACGCTTGCAATTATATGGAGATAGTTGCAGTAGTGCACCCATCAAGATTTCTACTACAAATCTGAAAAATAAAATTGATAAATTATCGAGTATATAACTAAATTCAAATTTGAATTCAAAAGTAAATATTATTCAATTTAAAGTGGAAGCAGTGTATCCGTATGATATCATTTATTTTTTAATCAATTCATTTTCCTTCAGTTCTAGCTGCATGCATTTTATGTATTTATGTATTTATATACTTTATTTATTCGTCCGTGATTACTTATTAGTGTATCAGAAGTGAGCAAATCACCAGCATGTGTCAGTATCGAGTCGCGGTCTTCGGAATTTACGAGGAAATGTATAAGAAAAACTACCACGTCTTGTCAACCACTACAAACAAATGTATAACACAGAAGAAACGTCATGAACTAAAGAAAACACACCACTTAATTACACAAATAATTCGTTTTAAAATACCAGTACGTACATAGATAAAACTGCAGTTTATTAGAAAAATAAGATGATGTGTGACCTTTACTTTGTAGCCCTTTTAATTACCGTGATATGAAATATAATACATTGTGCTTGAAAAATTAATTTTTAAAACTTTTACCGAAAACTACATAGTAAAAATAAGGTCGATAACATTGTAAATGTGTATCCATACGGTGTAACTGCAACCGGCGATTAAAAAACTAGGCCTGGGATTTTTGTTACAACTACAGGTTAATATGCATTTCAGTTTCATGTTTTAATCTCGTAAAGCAGTAATCCCGTATTATAATCTGGAGACAATAATAAAAAAAAGTTGATTGTAAATTGATGAGCAATTACCATATAGTCCTTAAAGAAACTCATTCGTTTCGTTTAATTCTAATTGTATAATTGTTGCCACACTTTAGATCAGATTTAATAGCGAACCCGGTCTCAGTTTGGCAACGTAGATATTTTGATCTGCGGCACACAGTTTCACATGATGACATTTCCATTTAGGCAGTGTTTTTGGTTCTGGATTTTCATCTTAATAGGGTATTTGTTATTCAAAATGGAATGATTGATGTGCAGATTTGTTTCATCGGATTTAATTAATGAGATTCGGAAGTCGTTTAGTGATGATCGGTAATCAACAACAGTAGAAACATGGAAAAATCGACTGTCTGATTGAATACATCTTAATTATCTGGTTTAAAAAATTCTTCTTGCGTGTTCAAAGTTTTTTTATTTTATCTGAATTGACATTTCTTTCTTCGCACTAATATGATATAGTCTGATATGTTAATCAATCGTTCACAGTTAAAATTTAATGGTATTTAATTATGGAATGCAGAGATAGCATTTTACTTTGGGACAGATATTTTAAAGTAATAAAAATAATAATCGCAATGAAAGTATCTACCTAGTAGCTTCATTAAAAAGAAGCGGCCTTCATCAGTCTTCAGTTGTTTGCTTCTGAAGCTGCCGTAACGTTACTGTTTAGTCCAGCCAAGAGTTTGCCTGTATTAGCCTGATAAAACGATCGAAGTATTTTTGTATGAACCATAATAGTACTATAATAGTAGTTAATTATTACTTGACAGCTTCATTCATAAAACTAGTATTGTTTTATTTTAAAATTTTATTACATGCTACCAGGTATGACAACAGCAGTTACACGGGTCTGTCGTAAACTAAAGTCAAGGTACTCAGCTTTCTTTGCCTCGAAAACTATGTCATATTTCAAGCTCGCAGAAATATATTTCTGCTTTCCAACATGTAATTGGCCGCCCAGCCCGTTATAATTTTTAAAACCTATATCCACAAGTTTTTAAGGGAATTCAATAGTGTTTCGTACCAAATTTGGTAACCTGTGACCAAAAGAACTTAACAAAAGGGAAAATACTT
>JAOVYW010000001.1:7881570-7899316 GCA_025775045.1 Hiodon tergisus
GGCATGTTGTTAGAGTAAATCAGGTTTTCATAGAAATTATAAAGCAAGTAATTTGAGTTTTTTAGTCAGTATTTTATCGCAATCAAAAATTTGAGAAAAGTAACCAGTAAAGTAATAGTTTAGAGAAAATTCCATCCTCTCCAAATTAAAATCAGGGTACTCGTGGTTTTCCAAATTACTGTCATCCGATTTGTATAATACTCAATGCATTTTATTTCTTTTTTAAACACCTGATCACCCTGTACATATTCCAAATCCTCATCAGATCGCTGCAATTCACTTGTTTTTCCTCATGTTGCTTGAATTTAGAAGTGAACAGTCAAACTAGCTTACTAAGATTAAAATGTGTTTTACATTTTCAGCAGAAAACGGACACAAAAAAATAACTAATTACATTTTTCCAAAAGTTGGTGCTTTGAAGTTTGATTTAAATTTGTCCAAACTGGAGCTAAATTCCCTGAATTCATTTATAAACCGTTCATTAATTTATTTAACCACATATCAGCCTTCTTTTTCCACAATATTAATGTCCACCTTATTTTCTCTGTATAACAAACACTTCACTTTATTAAATATCATTGGAAAATTAATTATCATAACAAATTCGTCTGGCCCGAAGAGAGCAGTTAAACCGTTGCCTTTCATGCTGATCTTTTGATTTATATTGGGATCAACAACGAGCGACACTCCAAGAAAATCGTACTAGCATTCCTTCAGGGTTCTGATCTCTCTGAAGCTGACGAACACACAGGGTAAATACAGGATTTTGGACCTTGCCAAGTTTGGTAATACTATGCTATTTCCTTGCCCTGTAGATGTCTATCAGTAGAATAACCCAACAGATTTGGATATTGGGAAACCGCCATCCCTTTTCTAAATAGCTGCTAAAAGGAAATAGCCTTGGGATCTGATTAAATTCACACAGATCACAACAGTATTCTGTCTTTCCAGATTTAATATTTTTAATAGGGAATGCAACTTAGAGGTGGTCTATATTGTGCGTTAGTGTTTTCATTGATACATGTTTAAAATATTTGTTTTACACTATCAGTTCATTTCTTTTTTCCCCAGTGGATTTAAAGTAAAACACTTTCAATTGGAATGGCCTAGGGTAGGGGGGTGGGGTGTGCAATTAAAGTTAGCAGGTCAGAAGCGGATATAAGATAATTTATCTTCTCTTTTTTCTCCCTTTTTCTTTCACAGTTAACCTGCTGGATTCGAAAGCAAGCCAAGGGGAGCTCGGATGGATTTCCTACCCTTCACATGGGGTGAGCGGACTTTTGGAGAAGGGGTGGGGGTTGTTAATAGCCTGTTGAGACAAATTCAGACAATTCTTATCATAAAACACAGTTTTGATAGTCATAGTATCGTTTTTATTTTTAGCTGAAATGGCAGACGGATTACACAGACACCATGGGATATGAGGAATGTCGAAATGCCTTTTTATCTGCACGTTTGGCGAATTTAAAATTGGCTAAAGTTAAATGAGAAAAAAAAAAAAAACACTGCTATTGTACATCGAAATATATCCCATATTTTTTCTTCTACCATCACACTTTCTGGTAATGGCAGTGTTTATTTGACCAGCTATGAAAATATTGGCCTCATGGGCTATTCTAACCAAACCATTTTCAAAACTTTATTAAGTGTTTGAATTACCTGTTGGCAGTTGTTAAAAGTAATCCAATAATTTGTTCTATATAGCTGCCAAATGTGGTTTCCCATCGCTCAGTTTATTGTTGGCATCTTTAAAAGGAGGGTTGTTTGAGTCAGATTTTTTACAGAATTGGGTATATTTTAAATATATCCCCCTTGATCTTTAAACAACATCTCTAAAAACACGCAAGACAAAATTTACTTAAGCGTTTATAATTTTTCTGCAATGACATGATGCAATACATTCTGTATCAATAGGTTAAAAAAATAAAATAAATAAATAAATAAAAGTAATAATAAAAAGTGCCAATAAAGCTACAGGAAATTAAATTTCAGGTCAGAATAATTGACTATGCGGCAGTCTTCATTCCTGCCTTCTTCTATATTGAGAGAGGACGCAGAGGATCAAGGCCTCAAGGTGAATTATCTGTAATTACTCACAGATCTCTTTACCTTGGACCGCTAAGCATTTTGCCCCGAAAGCTATGCGCTCCGAAATGATTTCAAATAATGTGCCGACGTGATACTGACACAGACGGATGGGCTGCCCGCCTTCTGCCTGTGTAAGCACAAATCTCACCGGTGAAAGCAAATTAAGAACTAAGCCCATCGGACGCCCCCTTTGTCGGTGCAGGCTCATATAACTGCCGTATATATAAATCCGCCCTGTTAAGACAGCACTTAAAACACACAATTCTGTTTATCACAGGCTTTCCAAATGCCGTCTGGCTTCGACCTGGGATTCATTATCCTCCAGCAGCTCGATAACTCGAGGTTTAGTCCATGCCTGCCTGTCTGAACTTCCGTGTGCTTAAACGTCTCCTGACCAAAAACTGTATTCTATACTCTGATTTAAAAGGAAAACAATCTAAAGGGATTTTAAAATATTGGTTTGGCATTGCACGATGAAGTTGTCCTTCATCAGCAGACACGACAGAACTTGGCATGTTAATGACGCATTACCTGAAGGGATGTGGCAGCACACGATTTGTTAGTTTGTGATTATGTTTATGGTGCAGAAATAAAATACTAATGTCACTCAATTATTTTATTTTTTATTTTGATATTCCAAAATGTTCTGCAGTACTGATTTTTTCTCTCTCAGTGAGACAAAATATGGCAATGTGAAAGAAAAACTAATATTCCTTTGGATTATTGGCAGTGCAAAAAAAATCAGGTTGAAATTAGGTGGTCCGGGCTTCATGGGGTTTTCTGCCAAATAAAAGCGGAGGGATCCCCAGCTGCACCCTACTCTGAATGGGGGATTAGCACTGCGCAGGGCCTGAGTGGGGTAAATGGTTGATTGTGCAATGATGTTATGGTTTCTTTCACGTAAAAGCTATGATGAAAAGCTACTGACTGATGCAGTACAGTTGTTCATGGCGGACCAAAACAGGAAATCTAAACCCGGGAGGTGCTTAACCAATCGCGGGGCCACTAGTCGTGGTGTGGGAATGCTTCGCAGTACAGGAACAGTTGCCTGGAGGATAAACACACCCGTCCCTCTGCGTTTTGTCTCATCTTACTCATCCGTGTGTGATTTGTCTCCTAAAAAGGGCTGCTCTCGAACGCTTTGAAATTTTGATTGTTGGCTTCAGAAGTCAATAAAAATGTATTTATATTTTAATTTAGATTAATAATTTACCATAGTGAAATAACATTTAAAACAAAAGCTTTAAAATAAATAGTTCAGTGCAATAATATTAGAAAAAATAATAACCTGATTAAAATAAAGTAACATATCAAGTTTTTGCATATAGCATAGTTGACCAGAAAGAAGTAGTCGTCATATCACTCCTAAAGCAAAAATAAGGTTAATTTTGGTTCATAGTACCACACTTGACATTATTTACCAGTGTTTTATTAATGCACGTTTGACCTATTCTAAGTTGCATTATATTTTTCAACGTCCGATAGTTGCAATGGGGGACGTTGAATTTAACCAACATGACTGTTGTCCCAGTGAAATGTTTGGAATAGCCTTGATAGTGACAGGCTGTCTTTAGCTATCAACATTAGATGACTGTGTTTGCTTTTTGAAAATGTCCCACTGTCTTAGCTGCACTCTGACCTCTGACCTCCACTCACAGATTCCCAGGTGTGACCTCAGGCCCAACTAACCGCTGCTCAAGAGCCTGAATCTTGTTATGTATCAATTAGTGCAGGGGCAGCCCTAACTAGCACTACAGTGGAAAAGTGATACCTGTCACAGATATCCTTCCCAGACCTTCCCAGAGTTGCCTGTTCATCTGTGTCCACGTGCATTATTAGGATATTGTGGCTTTTCTATTTGGTGGTCCATGTGGAATCCTAGATGGTTTGGCAACGGAAGGACTTGGGGCAAATTCAACTTCACATTTGATAGGGGGTTCATTGATTGTTAGTGTATATGATACCACTGTGAGGTTGCAGCCCATGTCAGTTTTTTTTAACACTAATGCAATTTTGTTGTAATACGAGTAAGAGGTGGATTATAATTTTATTACAGGATTATAATTCTGAAACACAAGCTCTTTTTGTGTTAGTTGACTAGTGCCAGAGAATCTTTTAGTTGAAAGTATTTACCAGTTGGCCTGCCTTCAGAATGAGCATACACAGGACCGGGTCCTGCCAAATGTACCAACTGTGGATTGCCACATATGCTGATTTGTCTTGCTAGAGGGGATTACTGTGGTAAAGTGATATATTAAAAAACTCAAACTCAAACTACAGTCACCTTTAAAAGTGGAGTGGATTATGACAATTTGTGCATTCATTCTCAGAAGATGCTGCCTTTTTGGACATTGTGGCCCGTAGCCTACCCAGCGAGAGACTAGTTCCCTGTTTCATCAGCGTCAACGTTACCCTCCTCTCTCGAATAGAGCAACTGTACATCATAAATCCTGTTTTGATGAGCGTTATGAAAGATATCCAGAGACACTGGATAGCGTGTTGTTTTGAGTCTGCACATTCTCTGACTTTTTAAATGTGCCTGTGATGGTTCTCTGTAGTGTGTGTTGGGCGCGCATGCCGCAGTGATGTCATGCTTGACACATACAGGACAGTTCATGCAGTGTTCCTTTTTCCAGTTGGATATGTGCACATCGTATATGACATTTCATTTGTTTTGGCAGCAGTGTTCTGCTTATAGTCACTCTCTGGAATCCGAGCATGTGTTGCCACACCTGGGATTCATTTGGGACACCCGAAATTCAGTGGAAATCGAGTCTGAGGTGGCAGGGAGCCGACTTCAGAAAAGTGTTCAATAAGCCGGTTCAGGCCGCACCATTCTAGACTTCGAATTTTACTACACATTTACATGTAAATTATGTAGGTATGGCCTAGTCCTTTTTCTTGGCCTTTGACTGAACCACTCTGCAGTCACTCACCCGCAATGAAACACTGAGTTTATTTTCTTGTTGGAAGTCTAAAGGAATAATGCAGTGTATCCCCCACTCGGTAAAACCAAAAGTCCTGTGTGTGTGCTGGAGAGTAGGAGGGGTATTTTATTTATTTGATATATTATATAAAGTATATACTAGTAAAGACTGCTGCCATCATAAATAATGTATGCAAGGAATCAACAGTAATCGTTTCAATTGCCAGGAAAAAAAAACAAAAAAAAAAACCTTTCATTTTCTCTGGTGTTTCATTAAAGCCGGGTAAAGATGAAACAAGAATGTGAAATATTCCTGTCTGGCGCACAATTGTTCAGCCTGGTAATAAACAACTCTCTTCCACTGAAGACCACTCAGCTAAGGACCTGGTGAAAAACCTGCTCAGAGACCCTGTGCCGGACTCTCGTTCTGTTATTGCAACAGAAAAAACAAAGTCTCTCACTTACTCATTTATTTTCCTTTGTATATGTTAAAGCTGAAAGCCTGCATGATTCTGACTATATTGTAACTTTGGACACCTGACTTTCTTTTCACTTGGCAAATCAATAACTCACACCAAGGATGTTCTGTATTGAGTGAATGTACGTTCAAGTGTTGTTTAACCAAACTGTCATTTAACTATGCCAATTAAAAAAAATATAGCTTGTAGTGTATTCTACCACCTAAGTACAGTAATGCAGGTGAATGATGTTGTTATAATATACATCATTATTTTAAACAGAGAATATAAAAAGTTATCTGTGTATTAAATGGATTGGATTGTTTATTGAATATCTCTGACCCACTGGTGCCAGGATACTGTCAGGAAAATTTGCCAGAGTTGAAATATTCTATATTTTTCTACTTGTGGTACCATGAATTATTTGCACTTTTGTGGAGCTGAAAATGAAAGAACTATCTGGAGTCTCTGATAAGAGAAGCAGTACTGCTACATAAAATGTTCTTCTCCTCTGCACTCAGTGGGAAGAGATCAGCGGAGTGGATGAGCACTACACACCAATTCGAACCTTCCAGGTGTGCAACGTCATGGAGTACAGTCAGAATAACTGGCTGAGGACCAACTGGATTCCCCGCAACTCTGCACAGAAGATCTATGTGGAGCTCAAATTTACCTTAAGAGACTGCAACAGCATCCCCTTGGTCCTGGGGACCTGCAAAGAGACCTTCAACCTGCACTACTTAGAGATAGATGAGGATCAAGGAGTGAAGTTCAGGGAACATCAGTTCTCAAAGATCGACACCATTGCAGCTGATGAGAGCTTCACACAGATGGATCTGGGTGACCGTATCCTCAAACTCAATACAGAGGTGAGGGAGGTTGGACCCATCACCAAAAAAGGCTTCTACCTAGCCTTCCAGGACGTGGGGGCCTGTGTGGCCCTGGTGTCAGTACGGGTGTATTTTAAAAAGTGCTCCTTCACAGTTAGGAATCTAGCCATGTTCCCCGACACGGTGCCAATGGACTCCCAGTCCTTAGTGGAGGTGCGAGGCTCCTGTGTCAACAACTCCAAGGAGGAGGACCCTCCCAAGATGTACTGCAGCACTGAGGGCGAGTGGCTGGTGCCTATTGGGAAATGTCTGTGCAACACTGGCTATGAAGAGCGGGAAGTCTCCTGTCAAGGTAACCGCTTTGTCTCACTTTCTCCTTCCTTCTCTCTCCTTCTCTCATGCTCTCAGACCTGTTGTCTTTCTTTTGTTTTGTGCCCTCTTTCTCCTCCGAGAATACATCCTAGACAAATAAATAAATAAAATAAAATAAAATAAACAAAATCTGGCTCTGTTGGCAAATTTTGAGGTTCTCGGCAGGTCCAAATTTGTGGATTTTTTACATCATGCAAGACTGTTGGTCTGACAAACAAACGCACTTCATCTTGCAGGCGTGAGGGGTATGAGCTCAACCTAGCTGAGCATGAGAGCATCAGGAGGCTGGATCTGTGGTGCGGTCCTCCTCAGGGAACAGCTTGAAACAGTTAGGGTTGTGAAACGCTCTCCCGTAGCACCTCATCAGGAAACTGACAGAAGCATTTGATGTTTGGCAGACAGGACAGTGGGAAGTTCCCAGATTTGGCAATGTTGAGAGCAAAGGGTGGCGTGCTCAAAAATGATTGAGGATTAGGGTGAGGGTTACTGGAGTGTTTTGGGGAATAGGCCCAGAGAGAATTCCAGGGTGTCGCTTTGTGACAGCCAGGCATGACTCAGGAGGCAAGGCCATTATGCTTTTGAGTAGACTTGATTTGAGCCGTTAGAGGTGCACAAATCGATTGGCTTTATATAGGTATCAGCTGATTTTGGGTTAAAGATATGCTAAACACTTGTCAATATTTTAGACCGAAAATATGAAAATATGAGCATAAAGGTAAACTGCGTTGTTATATTTGTTCAAGGTACATCGGTCAATAGCTCAGTTTAAAAAAGAGGACAATGTCAGTGATGTGGGAGTTTTTTAGTTGGAGTTAAATGAAGCCCCCATCCCGAGATATAAGTGTCGTTTTCTGCTGCTACTATCAATTACCTGAGCATACCTTTCTTCCCCCTGCAGCAGTACAGACTGAGAAAGTTTGTTAAGAGCTGCCTTAACATTTCAGTAAAGTCGAAATGCTTCTCTTCTTATGAGAAAAAATGCCCAAAATTCTCTGGATGTCCAGGAGTCGTTGGGCAATGAACCATTTCATTTTTATAGAAAAGCGAACTTAGTTTGTTTCAATCTTATGAAAGCTTGTTTGAATTTCAACAGCTTTACTGCATTTTACATGTACATGGAAACCGTTATAGTTGCAAATTGTTTCGTTTGTTTTTTACACAAGGAGATTAAGAGACTTTAGTAGTACAACATGTTTGTAAGCAAGAGATGTTGGGTTCAATGTCAATTTTCTTTCAATTGTTGTGACTGCTTTTTTGTTTATTCAATGAATATGTGACAAATAACTGGATACACAGAACAACTGTTTTTCATAATTTTCATATAGTTACTGTCCCTAATATTGGGCAGCCTCGAACATAAGGCAATCTTACTTTTCAAGGAAGAGAGATTTTTAAAAGTATAAAATGTATCATAACATCCTGAAAACATGGCAAGAGTCAAACCCTGGTCTCCTGTGCCAAAGGAAGTGAAGTTACCGCAACCCTGAAATGGCTACATTAGGTCCGAAAGTGCGCAAGATGAGTCTGGATCAGGGCATCTTGAGTGAAGACTTGGAATACCGGAGTGGCAGCGAGCTGTAACTACTTGGGGGAGGGCCTTCTTTAGTTAAACGCTTTAAATCAACATAGAGATAGAATCTGTCGGATGTAGGAGTCATTATTACCATCATCCCTCCTTCGTTGTTACCAGACAGGGGTGGAAAATAGGAGTCGGATGTACTTGAGTAAAAGCAAAGCTACTCCATCAAAAAATGACTCAAGCGAAAGTAAGAAGTCTCCAATTCAAACAGTACATGAGTAAGTAAGTAAGTAAGTGGAGTGCATTTGAAAGAATCTGCTTTCAAATGTACTCAAGTAGCAAAAGTAAAAGTACTTTGCAAAAAAATGTAAACAGAAAGTGAGTGCATGTGTTTGTGTAAGAGTGTTATAGAGGCCATACATGAGAAGTTTAAACTCGCACCCAATATATTATACATTAAGGCTTTAAAACCAAAACTTACCTCACTTTCTCCTCTCCTTCGCAGTACATTGGACATCAACACTAGCACATGACCTAAAGGAAGTTGATTTGCTGCTGCAGTGCGATCTATTGTAGCTCTGTGGTATGATAATAACTAGGCTGGCAGCTGGCTCATAGAAGAAACTCGCTCTGTCTGGGTTATTATTTGAGTGGAACCAGTTCACTCGCTGTAGCTCATAAAGTGTTCAGATTATTTCAGTTTTTTGGGATTTTTTCAGTTGCGTCGTGTTTTGAATTGAATTGAATTACACACCTCTGTTTCTTGCATTGGGCGTGTAATTGGTGGATAGGAGTCTAGACTTTTTAGTGTTTTCTTTTCAGTACAGACAGTTGCCCGCATATTCCACATTTGTCCCATCAGAGAGATTATATCAAATTTGCATAGTTGCACAAGCTTTTTTTGGTCAAAAAAAAAATACGTGGAATTATTTTTATCATAAAGGCAAGCTACATCTGACCAGGCGTTATTATAACATATTTTAACCTAGAAGTGTTTTGTTTTCATTGGGATGATACCAATGATGACCCAATGGTCTTAATGGAGGCGGCTTTAATCAAACAACCAATTCAACCAGTCTGTTATAACCAGGCCTCTTGCTAACATAGTTTTCACCACCAGGGGAATACTATGGTATCTGGACATCAAAGGTGTCCGACCTGGGTTCTGGATAGGTCCAATACATTCTGTTTAAAAAAAAGAAATCTGAAGACTTTGAGACATGTGTTGACCACTGAGTGTTAAGCCTGTCTCTTGATTAAGAAAACCAAGAGGATTCTATATCAAATTCAAAAGATCCTTCACCTTAGTCCTCAACAGTATTGGTCTTAATTATCAGTTATCAGTAGGTGCCTCTTATCATTCAGATTGAACTGGGATGTCCAGAGAATGGTATTGAAGAAAAGCTCAACATACTGCATAAGTAGGCATCAGTTTTCATTATTTGTATGCACACAGCAGAGACATGTGAGGATAACATAATTATTTAACGTATTATAAAAATATGACACCGGACCACATTGCATGAGGTTTACAAGTAATAAGACTGTCCTATCTGGGTTGGGAGAAAAAACGATGAAGGCCAATCAAACAGACAGCTGATGGCTTTGCATTAAGATTACCATTCACCACTCTGTGGTGTTCCTGCGCAGTTGTGTGAATGTTTGGATGTATTTGACAATCTCTTATTAGTTTCAGGGCTGACTAATGGAGGCTAATAAGGGCTTATATTACCAGAGTGGGACAGCTGCGTTCTCAATACACAAAGCCTTGATGTGCCGAAGACTCGCGTTAGCTCAGGGATCCCTCTGCAGGCCCCATGTGTTAACAGATGGATTACCCTGAGAGGCTGGATTGCGATTATAAAACAGACATTTTCAGGAGGGTAGACCTACTTTTCATCACTCTGAGTGTGCGCCTGAGTCATCTGCTTGGTCCTGACGTTGCTGCATTGAGTGGGTATCCGTTGAATTATTCACAGTCATGTCTTTGGGACGAAATGATGCAGCATGTTTCATTTCCTCTCGCAGGTTAATCTTGTGTGCGAAGACTTTGTGAAGTTGTAGTTTGTAGATTGTGGCCCACGTTTGTTGGGCACCTTTGCCCTGTTCTTTGTTTTCAGGTAAACAACATAATTCAGGGGACTGTGTGTGTGTGTGTGTGTGTGTGTGTGTGTGTGTGTGTGTGTGTGTGTGTGCATGCAAGTCAATGACTATGACTAGTTTACAGGATGTTACAGGATGTTACAGGATGGGCTACCCTCACCATGTAAAGACTCTTTTCTCTCATTTACTTTTCTGATTTTACATAGCTGGCATACCAAAATGGTTACAATTATCACAAATATATTTTAGAAGTAACATCTGCTGCATGGAAATAAAAACTAAATTAGATTTTGAGATATCACAAAAAAAAACGGTCTCTGCTTGTTTATTGGTCAGCTGAATGTGAGTATATACCTTACTGCCGCTGTTTTGAATAGGCGCCTCAGTGGCATTTTTAATACAAGGAAGCGAAGCAGGTGAACTGTCTGTGATCTGTTTGAAATTCCTTAAAGCATAATTTGATCTTAAAAAAACAAACAGAGTGCAAAACCCTGCTGGATGTGCGGCCCATGTTTGCAGCTGCCTGTGGGTTTCTTTGAGAGCTGCTGTGCCTCACATTCCTGTTGGATTTGCCTGGATACCCAATCCCTGTACTCTCTATACCCTGATTAGTTATCAGATCTCATTAATGCCATTGGAGGAAGTGCGGCAGGGTATTTTAACAAGCCAGTAAAGACTTTCAGGTTTGGAACTGCTAGGCTAAGAAGAAAAAATCTTGATTCAGACTGACGGCTTCTATTATTAGTTTTCCAGGATGCTTGAGTGGTGATGTGTTCTTGGGATGCGTTTACTCTACTTTGAAGTCATGGTTCACATGTGTGTGCATTGCCTTCGTTGGTGATATGCACATTTCTGGGAAATTGGCCTTTCTGGGCTGTCGCAGAGAAAGAGCAGATCCTGAACCTACTCAACCTTCAGCTGTAATATAGAAGTGCCTTTCATTATAATCCAACATGCATGGTGCTGGTTAAAACCTTTGGTGTTCATATTTTTGAAATGTGCTAATCCTGTACATTTGGAACTTATATGATTATGTGTCTCGTCTATTCGTTATATGTGTATTATTTACACTCAGTTCATATGAATATAAATATGTACCTAAGGTGTTGTTCATGTAGTTGGGTAATTGATAATAATGATTAAAATAATTATATGTTGTAATCTCCACAGCAGGCTCAGGACTGGGGTCCTTTTTGTTGCGTTTGGTTTGTTATGGATCTGAGCAATAGGATAGCTCATTCACTAATTGCTTACGTTGTTTCCCCCAGTCTCCCGGGAAACATGACTCGAAAAAATAAACAATAAATCACACACACACAGTAGTCTTAAAAATGTTGTTTCTTTCATATTCTTTTTTTTTCCCCTTCTGAGCTTTGAGCGTGATGGGCATTCAGTCAGAAACGTTTTCCTTTTATTGGAACTGCAAACACTTATCATAAAGTGTTACTGACTGGCTGCGCGGAAATAGACACAGTAAAACAGCCTAGTGTCTCCACTGGAAAGTAGAGTCCAGTCTCTCTGTCGTTCCCCACCTCCTCTTTGTATTCCCGCTGAGGCTATGTGAAGCGGTTTTGTGCAGTGGGGTGGTGTCCCAGTGGCTGCTGGTCCTGGCCTCAGGATCAAAGCCTAGCCTGTGAGCTCCTGTAACGATTGCGTGCCACGTGTTTTATATCATCCCTCACTGTCCTTAAACGCTTTACCCTCTGTTCCCTCTCCGACACACACTTAATGCTCGCGTGCCCCGTTAAAACCTTCGCATCACCTGAACAGAGAAAAGGTTGAAAGACTATGTGAAAAGACTGTGGGCTGTTTAATATAAATTTTTTCAAAGGCTGTCCCAAACGGTCAATAATTGCCGCTCTAGCTTCAAACACTCAGACAGACATTTGTGTCTGATGTGATGTATGGCATGAGTAAGACTTGACTGAAGATTAGTGTGGTAGTTTTCACTCAATGAAATACCTGTGATTGTCTAATGTTTAGCAAAGACATTATCGTGGCTGCTAGCAGTGAAAAGCAAATACACTGACATCTAAGCTTTTTCTTAAAAAGCCTGTGACCCTTTGACTTAAAATTGGATTCGTTTTTATTTGAATGGCGCTTTTGTGAAACAGCATTTACGAATTGGTAAAAATTTTAAGTAGATCTTTTGAAGACTTTCTCTTCTTTTTCAGCTGACAAAGATGTAATGTATCGATGATAATGAAGCCAATTGATGGACCATCATTCACCGAGTAATTGTTTATATTATTTTTTATAATTGTTTATTCAGGGTCACTGAAGCCAAACCTAGATGCAGGGTTTGAGTAAAGGTATACCCAGGAGGGAATGACAGTCCAGCTCAGCGGTGGAGATAGACACAATCTCAGTCTCCAGCTAACACTCAAGACTTTGGACAAAGTGAACCGTGGCAAATATAGGGAGAAATTCCACAAAGTTAGAGTCAAATCTGGAGCCCTGGCAATATGGGGCACTAAAACTAACTGTTGAGCTGCCCTGACACCCCATAAAGATAATTATAATTATTATTATGTGTTTGCCTACTGAATTAATAATACAATGAAACACACACTATTTGGACAACCCTTGAATTCCCAGAATAACTTGAGATGCGGTGATTGGGATCATTAAATCATTTCAAATTAAAGCTCTACCACAATATGAGTTTGACATCCAGTTATGTTACGGAACGAAGGTTTAGAGGTTTTTATTATGTCTCCTACTTATTAACTAGGCTTTTCCATAAATAGATTATGAGCGCAGGATTAACACAGTTGCCTCAATACAAATATAAAAGGAATTAATTCTTTGCACATGGCAGATTGTGATTGTGAAGCCTGAATTCTGTATACAACTCTCAATGTCTATCACATCTGGGATCTTATGATACAGGAGCTTAATGTTCTGTCAATTAGTGAGCCATAATTCGCACTAACAGCGTATCTGACCTGTATAAAAAGAAAGCGCAAAAATGAGTTAAGTGTCTAGAACTGGATGTCAGGTTGGTGATGTTTTGACTCCCATTATTATTTCTCATTGTCATCTTTACTTAGAGTTACGCATATCTGTTGTAAACCATGGCAATTGTACAGGTTGTCATTTAGACCTGGATCAAGGACAAACCTGAACAAATGAAGTGGTACATCGCCATGAGAGTTAAAACTCAGTTTCTGAGTTAAGCTCCTTTTAGGTTCAGTTGGCCATCTCAATGGTTGCTATGTCCTTTTCTGCATCAGAATCTAGTGATCAGAAGCTGAGACATGTCCTTGGGATTTGTGGCAGTTTTTATATGACATCACTGCAGATAATGGTTTTACACTTTTGCAGGTCACAAGACGCTTCTCACAAAAGAGCCACAAGCCTTTGTTCTTGAGGCCATATAATTCCGAGGCTTGCTGAATGTCTTAAATGCTGGAATTATCCTACATAAACTGGGGTCAAGCCCCAGATGGAACCCATTACTGCAATTCTGACCCATGCCATTTGGTTTTTCTATCAATTTTAGTGAGGGGATGCTCGTTCCTTGAGTATTTTTCTAGCTGGTCTTCTTTGCAGAGCCTAAATACATTTTCCTCTACAAAATCCCAGACTTTACATTTTCCATGGGCAGACCGAAACCACCGCTCAAGAGGTTACTTCATGATGGGCTCCTATCATGACCGTTGTGAATGGACACGTCATCCAGGATTCTCTTTAAAGAGAAGGATATTTCATGGTACCGATTTAATTTGGATTGACAACACTTTTACAAACAACTAAATTTTAATTACTTTAAGTGGTGCCGCCTTTGTAAAGTCCCCTTTGTTGACTTTAGAATCACAACGTATTCAGCTCGTGGTTTTTAATGCTATTTCTCTGTTCATAGGCATTTTGCCATCTGTTTATTCCTGACACTGAACAATAAGCAAGTTTGGTGATACTTTCTCCACAACTAAACTAATAAAGGGGGGAATAATGCTGCACAAAACCAACTGTGAAGATTCTTGTGGGAAAACCCATCTAAATAACTGTCAGCGCTCGCTAATACTGAGCTTTATTACACTTCATTCTGAAGTCCTGACCCAGAAATTAATTACTGTAATGAAATCTAAACTAAACAAAGCCCAGACAAAACAAGTCTCTGAGCATCTGCTCCAATCCTGTGGCTTCATGCACCAGCATCTATTCATAGCATCAAAGCGTGTTTGCTTCTCCAACTGTTCCTTTATTGCTTCACCTTCCAGAGTGGGTGGAATGGGACAGGACAGAAGTGAAGTGAGTCCTGAAAGGTCTCTCAAAACCGAGTGTTGTTGTTGTGTTTTCTTACCCAAAAAAATAACTTCAAAGACATTAACCACAGGCTGAGGAATGTAAGCCCCCTTTTCTCCAGATGCAGGCAGTGGATGGGGCCGTTTATTGGGGACGGACCCCCAGTGGCACATTGGGCGGGGGGCCTGACGGTGATCGATGAGCATGGTGCCGGCCTGACAGCAGGACAAGGCCCTGCTGACAGCTAGCTCTCCAGCACTCGCTGGGGCTTTTCTGGCCTCTCTCACAGAGCACAGAGTGATGGAGCTCTTTTACTGGGGGTAAATACAATGGTGTTTTTTTTTTTTTTTACCAGGGCAGGCAGTGTGAACCATCATTTAATGGACACAAATTCTGTTAACTTCTTTTCAGCTAATTTTTGCAAGGACTCCCCCAATTCAGATGGAAATAACTAAACCCTGGGGTTTAATAAATAAACAAATATTTGCCCTTCAGTCTCTAGTGTCAGATGCATTTCCTTAATCAATTCTTCTAGAGGGTCAATATTGTTATTCTTAGTGTGTTTCAGTCTTAGCTTATTACCTTTCAGGGATTCTCTTTAAAAAAAACTGAAATATTTGTCTGAAGCCCTACCCCAAACTTCCCAATGGGCCCCAGTCACTACGCTCCATAAGGCATGCACAGCAGGTCTTTCAGTGCTTGACCTTGTGGCTTTGACATGCTCTGCGAATTCCCGTCTCTCTCCTAATCAATGTAGTAGGTAGCAAGCGCTTAATATCTTAGCTGGGATTTGTCTGGGTGCCTCGTCGGACACTTCTGTCGATGCAGCCGGATCATTGCTATAAACCAGAGGAGAAACGAGATTTAGGGCCTGACGCTGCAAAACCTTCTCCCGTCTCCCTGCCTTAAATTAACTCCTAACGGCCGGGCAAAATTAATTTCTGCTCTCTGCTACTGAATAATGGTAATCAGTGGTTTAAAAGGTAATCAGTGGTTTAAAAGGAGTAGCGGGCTTTGTTATGTGTACATCCGTCTCATTTCATTTCAAAGGAATCGGGAGCCGGCTAACACTGCAGAGAAAGGGTGGCACGTGAATGTAAAAGAGTGCAGGCATTGCACTGCACGTTCAGGGCTGCGTCCCTTGGGCCGCACGTCTGCTTTTTTCTGCGGCGGATCCTGCCTTAAGCCCATTGGGATTGCCTCTGGTGTCCATGTGATAAAGGGGACGTGCTGTGCTCTGCCCAGGCAGTTGGAATAAAAATAAACACTGGCGGAAAAGGGGCATTATTGGTTTTTTTAAAAATAAATTTAATACGGGCAATGCGGTTTGCCTATTAAGCAATCTCTGTGTGTCTGTGTGTCTCAGGGTCTTTTGGGAATTGTGCTTTTAAACTAGAAAGGCAATGGAACTGTATTAGTCTTGTTTATTTTGTATTGTTCCCTTTGTGCAGTTATTTACTGGGTTTTTGCTGTATAGGCACTATCTGTCCATTATTCTGACCGTTTGACTATTTTTAATATTATTTCAATGTTTTGAAACTAAATGTCCACCTTGATTCAAAGTCCACAAAACATGCCAGAGCCTTCATTAAAGAGGTCCAGTACACAGTAATTATTAAAATAGGAAAAAACTTAGGTTTTTCTCAGGCTGGGATACATCTCCTTGCATGCCATTGTGGTGTTGTCAAACAAGTTCAACTACCAGGAAAGAAGAAGTGAAAAGTGTCGCTAGCCTGTGGAATTCGAGCAGGAGGGACCAGCTCCGTTTGGCTCCACTAGGTGGGGGAAAAAAGATATATATGAGGCTGAATGTCATTAACTTTTAAAGAACAGGCATGTCCGTTCATGCATTATCTTAGAGAGACCAAAATGTGCTACATCTGCTCATTTCCCAAAGCTCTCAAGACTGGGAATATCCCAGATCGTTGCTTCGTGGAAATGACAATAATAATCAAATGGCATGCACGAGACGAGGAAAGCACGGAGCCGTGGCCTAGGTGTTAGCGGGGTTTTTTTCTCCTTCTGGTGGAGAATAATCCCCCGGAGGTGCACCCAGGGGGTAAAGAACACAATCCCCTCAAGTATCCTTGTGCTGAAGTCCGCGGCGGAGATCTGAACTTGTAATCTGTCTGTTCAGAGAAGCCCGACACACAGACGCACGGATGGTTTTCGCTTTGTCTGGCACGGGGGACAAAGTGGGCAACCTTTAAAGGTTAAGGGAGTCTTCTGAGCTGAGCACTGACCTTTAAGAAGGCATTGTCTGGGAGACGTGTCTCAAAAACCCACATTGCGTGGTTAAGGAAGCATGTAGAGGGACCCTATTGCTTGGCGCGAATGCCACTGCAATTAACATCTCAATATTTAAATTCAGACGCACCCCATCTTACCCATCTTTACAATCTTCTCCTTACTTTCAACATTTTATTATTAAGTGTTAACCATTGATGGGTTTGTCAAAGAGAAAACCCGAAAGAAAATACACAAAACAGTCATAGATACTTGTGCCCGTTTAATTTAACAGGCAAAGACAAGGATAAATATTAAATAAAGGGAGCTAAGAGGAATTTATATGGCTGTCATATGGCTGTATTTGATTTTATTCAGGATGACATTGCAAGCTAAATATCAATGACATATCCCTAATACTGTCATGGATGGCAGTATATTTTCTCATGAAAATGATATACAGTTCTTTTAGATGGCATACACTTGCTAACGTTCTCAGTAAATCACTAGGCTATCAGCACCTGTTCAGGATATGTGTTTTCAATGGCTTTGACCGCTTTCTTTTATTATTATTTTTGTGTAATGCTAGGAATGTTTTGAGATCATGTTATACTTTGAGATGGCAAATGTCTGATAAAAACTTGGGTCCCTGTGAATACTGATAGAACGATGATGACTGACACTCTTTGTTTCCCAGTTGAAAAGACACACTCTGCTGATTGCGTTGCTGTGGTCGTGCTGACTTTTTGCCAGATAGATAACTCTGCAATCTGTTCCCTATTACATTTAGGGTTTGACTGTAAAAATGTGAACACTGTTACAGACGTGTTCTCTCCCTGTTTATTAGATTGTCATTGCGGAAGTTTTTGTAATAAAAGGAACTATTGTATTTGGGTTTTTGTGTGTGTGTGTGTGTGTGTGTGTGTGTGTTGGGGATAACTGCACAAAATTATTTACTCAGGTACACTAAACAATG
>JAOVYW010000001.1:7913618-7969839 GCA_025775045.1 Hiodon tergisus
TATTTGAGGTGTTTTTTTTTTTCAAGAAAATTCCTTGTGTCAGTGGCACTTTCATAAATGTTCCAGTAAAATCCACACTATTTACATTGTCTACCCTATTAATCAAAATATCAGCACATCTTCAAGGAGAAGACCTTTAAATTACTGAGGTGGGTATATAATTGTGGAATAATTGTGGAATAGTGTGTTTCACTGAGATGATTTATGGTTCTAAAATACATATAGAGATAAAGAAGATATAGCTTTTCCAGGAATATAAAGAAAAGCACAGAGACTATGTATGAAATATTGGTTCACACAAGACCACAACCTTGCTGTAGTTTTTACTGTAAAAAAAAAAAAAAAAAAGGGAAATATCTTTCAGAGGGGATTCATACTGTTTTGAAGACATTCCTTGCCAGGGATATGTGAGGGACTGTTATGAATGATATTCGCTTTCAGCGGCTGAAACTAAAGCCAATGCGGGCATGGTTGAATTAGGCACCATTCACTCTTACCAGGTGCTCCAGAAAACAAATACTCAGAGAGGGGAGCCCGTGACAAGTAGCTCTGTACAATCACAGGATCACTAATGCTGAAACGCCGCAAAACTGACAAGAGTAAAGCTATTTTTCAAATCGAATTTCTGCTTTTGGCTAGCGAGACATTTACACATTTTACATTGACAGGCAAGAGTTTAACCATTGTTCCAAGGGTTTCATTTTTTTTTGGGGGGGGTGTATATATATATATATATATATATATATATACATATATTTAGCTTGTACGTGCTCTTATTTAATGCGCAGTGAATTTTAAAGTTTAATGTATTTATAATAAATCAGTTAAGCCTCTTAAAGCCTGTGGTTTTGTGTTTCATGGTGACACCCTCTTCATATCTCTTTAAACTACTATAGTGTGCGCACATGCTGATGTAATTTAACATTTTGCGTTTGTGTGCCAACAGGGCCTCCCTCTGCCCCTGGAAATGTCATCTCGGTCATTAATGAGACTTCAGTCATCCTAGACTGGAGCTGGCCGGCAGATACGGGCGGGAGGAAGGATGTCACCTTCAACGTCGTGTGCAAGCGGT
The DNA here is from genome assembly GCA_025775045.1 of Hiodon tergisus. Taxonomy (NCBI): domain Eukaryota; kingdom Metazoa; phylum Chordata; class Actinopteri; order Hiodontiformes; family Hiodontidae; genus Hiodon; species Hiodon tergisus. The sequence goes on from JAOVYW010000001.1 coordinate 7,914,691, forward strand.
GCGGGCTGGGGCAGCAGCCATGCGAACCATGCCGGGGGTCAGTGCGCTTCTTGCCCCGCCCCACCGGCCTCAGGAACACCACTGTGACAGTCGCAGACCTGCTGGCGCACACAAACTACACCTTTGAGATTGAGGCACAGAATGGAGTCTCTGCCCTTGCTCCCACCCACCGCCAGTTTGCCGCCGTGACCATAACAACTAACCAAGCAGGTAAGGTTTCTCCCACGTCTCTTGTCTCATCTCTCTGGCTTCATCGTTGGACTCTTTATTTTATCAGGGGTGGGTTTATATATGTAAAAACATTTATTTCTGTTTTTTATATATTCAATATAAATGTTATGAAGAGAAGAAGATTAAAATTAAAAGCTGATTAAAGTGCAATTTAGCATAAATTTTCAATATTGCAATAAGCTACCATTTAATTAATTAGCCAACAATTACATTAATCAGCAAGCAAGGCTTCGAAAACATGGATGGTCGTTCAGTACACTGATTGGCGACAACACGCCTCCTGTTTTTGAATGCATTATTTTCTTCCACCCTGGTCTTCTGTGTCCTCTAGCATCCAAACTGCCAATGTCCATTGCCTAGAGTTCAGGATCTCAGACTGAATGTCATAACTCTCCAGGGTTACTGCAGAGTCACTGAAATGTCAGATCTAGAACCATCTGCTTTGAATTGGGATTAGGTTTCCTGCATAATCGACCATCTTTTTTGTTCTTAAATAGGGCACAGTGGATTTCTAGTTCCATACTGTCTTTTAAAGTGCAATGGGTGAAATAGCTGGAGGGTGATTTAACACAGTGATTTGAAAGGGTTTTAAGAGCCACTGGAGTTACATGTCATAAAGGGTATGTAAAGAACAGATCATGGGAATAAGATGAATTGCTATGTGCCCATTCGCCATTGGAACCAGTTGAGTTCCATATATACTAAGTCATTAGTCAGCAATAAATATAACTTTAGTTATTTACAGGTGTCTGCTGATTTGTGCCTTTCTTTTTTCTCAGAGGGGACTTGCTGAGGCAAAGCCAATTCATAGAAATGAATGCAGCAATCATGTGGTTTAACAAACAGACCAGTCTGACTTCTGGTGAAGGATAAAGTTTTCATATTTTAACAGGGCAGTCGGACCGCTTGGGTTGCCTTACAGAAATTCGATTTTAATCTACATTTTATTGCGTTTTATCCTCCCTATTCGTAGGTAAAAATGCCATCGTTGTTATTTATTGGCAAAAATGCGGTGACCAAAATGGACTGGGAGTTTATGTATAACCACAGATATTCAATATATTCACATGGATATTGAATATTGACGAAAAGTCTCTCTTTATGAAAGCAGCCCAATTAGAAATATCTTAAATCTTTTCTAATTTGATCACCCATCAGATGATGTTGGTTTAAACATCTATGAGTTGTTCTTATACAAAGATGCGCTCATTCGCCCCATGCATGCCAGATCCAGAGTTTGAGCACTGCATGGTACTTTGACACATTTGAGATTCACATTTCTAAGTGGTGATTTTCCATATTTCTGGTGTAGTAAGCAATTGTATTCTTTTTTTTCCAGCAGAATTCCAGCAGAAGTCTAATTATGTTTATGTATATAATGGCTAAATCAATTAGCAACATACTGAATGCTTTTTTAATACACTCATCAGTATGGACACACACTGAGATGATTAACAGGACGGTGTCAAACTACTCCAGTCCTTGTTGGCCGCAGGGTCTGTTGGTTTCCCTGCTATCTCACAATTAGCAACTGATTTACACCTGGAAACACCAGATGAGATCATTCCTAATCTAAGTTGTGAATTAAAAGGAAAACCAGCACACCCTTTGGCCCACAAGGACTGGAGCTTTCCACTCCTGATCTCCTTCATTCCCTTTTCATTAAGTTCACTTCAGAGCACGTTTATGGGACAAATTTTTCTCCAAACAAATAATTGCAGAACCTAAATGGCTATTTTATTACAGACACAGCAAGCCTCTGAGAACTGCCTGAAACAGAAGAGATCGCTAACTCTCCCACCACTTTGATACTCCCTTACTCGCGTACAAATAATCCAGGTACCTTTACAATCCCATAAACTGCAAATGGGACGAGGAGACAGATGTGTGAATCTGTAGTCATCTATCCTCAGATTTCCAGCTGCGCCCTTTCTCACAGAGGTGCCCGCTATACCCCGCCCCGCCCCGCCCCGGTCCGCCCCGCCCCGCCCCGCCCCGGTCCGCCCCGCCCCACTCTGACTCACGCCTTCTCCGAAGACCGCCGTCTGGACCCATGCATACACTTACGCCCTGCTTTCTTTTAGAAAAGGAGACAGGTTTCAGCTTCCCGGAGTGTCTCTTATCACAACTCTTGCCAGTTCTGTAGTATCATTTCCGTTTTTATTGGACTGTTCTGGAGGAGACAAAAACAGTTCTCGTATTTGATCGGATGCTGTTAAAAGGTTGTGGGATGAGGACTGACTGACTGGTTCCAGCATATGAGGACATGTAAAATGATCTTTTATTACGAGCATTTATCATTCAATCCTTCACAAAGAGATTTTAATTTTAGGTATATTATTATAAAACAGCAGATGTGGGCTTAAAGTGTAGAATCTCGGAGCACAACATGGTTGAGGCCTGCTTCTTTCCACCACACCTTAATCCTCAGTAAAATAAATCAGTGTGATTTACAAATTGTCTATAGATTCCTACATATTTAACATTAGCCTTGCGTATAGTTTTGAAAAAACTACAATACAGTCCGTATTGTTTATAGCCATTTATGGCATAATAGTTCCTGCAAAAGTTGGCTCAATTCAAACAGTTAGCAACCAAACATTCTGTCAGTTGCCTGAAAAAATTACTGTGACTTCCATGTTTTTTAGGAGCAATGCATATTTTGTAAATATTTTGGGGCTGTAAAGCACCCTCTAATGTCAAGGAGAAAGTTGAGAAAGATTTGTGTAGTCAAATGACTTTGCAGTACAGACATTGTAAATCATGACTACTATAAACTGTGGTGACTATAAAGCTTAAATACTGCCTCCCTGTCTGACGAGGGACGAGGGGCGGGGGGCGGCGGGAGAAGAGTGGAAACAGACTGCATCCATCTGGATTCATTAACCGGAAAAAAAAACTTACAGGAATAAAGAATTCCGAAACAATATAATCACAATCAAAAAAGCTGAAAAATTTCAAAGAGTGTGTTTTTTCCTGTGGTCTAATAAAATTAAAACATGAGCCAGTCAGATGCCTTCATGGGCCAGCGCTGCCTTGCAATTATCGAGCTGTAAAAATGGAAAAGAAAGCAGGAGAATGAGAAGGAGAGGGAGAGGATAGAGTTCTGACTCGAATTATGACAACAGATTGGGACCATGTGTAGTCCTAGAGCAAAGCGACATCTGAGAGACTGTCAGTTTGGAGCCTGTTTTTCCTGAGGCACAGGAAGAAGGCTCATAGGCCTGCGCTCCCTACTGCCCTTGTAGACCGAGGCAATGGGTCCAACAGCGGCCTTGAGGAATGTAAGTTCATGTTAATCTGACTGGTGACTGTGACACAGGTGGAGGATTGGGAAGTGGTGCATTGATTATTTATCCCCCCTTTTCACCGAGTCTGGAACCAAATTGAGATGAAAGTTAATCAGGTCAATATGTAATAAGAATGCTAAATTGTAAAGAGGAAATATGAGCAATTGAACTTCCTGTGAACTCTACATTGCTATACAACAGCGTAATGTAGCCATAAGCACCGTGGACAGTAACACAGTAACCCCCCCCCCCCCCATATTCTATCTCTCTTCCTCTCTCGCTCTCTTTGCAGCTCCATCCCCTGTCACGGTCATCAGGAAGGACAGGACGTCCCGAAATAGCATCTCCCTGTCCTGGCTGGAGCCAGAGAGACCCAACGGCATCATCCTGGACTACGAGGTCAAGTACTACGAGAAGGTGGGGGCACTTTATAAACTCTGCTATTGTAACTGAAGAACCATAGACTAGAAAGGGTCATAGTGGCTTTTCAGGCAAGAGTTTCACAAACATCTTGCAATAATGCATTTTTATCTTAAAAACCCCCCCAAAACTGAATAACGTTGGAAATAGCGAGATTAAGTGAGGCATGTTTCACACGGCTTTAGATCACAACCTTGATTAAAAATATTTTTTAGAACATGTTAATATTCCTCTGTTTATAACAAGAACTCCTGATTCAATTGTATAAAGATTTTCACTTGTGCAGTTCAGTTTCGGTGACAAAAAAACAAAAACAACAGTATCTGATTCCCTGAAGAGAGCTGGTTTGTTTGTCAGTGTGTGTGACAAAAATCCTCTGAATGGTCAGTATTGTTGTTCTCATCCATACTCTCAAAGCCAGTCTGCTCTCTACCAGCCACGTAAAACCCAGGTGGTACATTCTTTTTAAACACATTCATCTAGAACACATTTACTTCAACGACTTGGATTCTTGGACTATTCTTTGGAGCTTCAGTTCCTGGTAAAAACCCAGTCCTTGTTGCCCTGCCTTGTTGCAGGACTGTCTGAACTGCTGTATGATTAATGCACCGTAGAGGGAGTCTGCACTGATTGACTTGATTTGCCAAAGCAGGGTAAGCAGCGTTTTTCCCTGCATCAATGTGCCCCTGTTCTCCGGCGTGGGGGGCTACAGAGGGCCACTCTTTCCTGCGCAGATGTGGCCATCCGATCGCCCTCTTTGGCTCTTTCAAACTGACAGGGCCTGTGATGTCTGGTCCTCCTGCGTGAAGTGGGTAATGTCTCCCCAAGGCCGCACCACGACGGGGGAAGCTAGGCTTGGCACCTCGGTGGGCCCTGACATTGTGGGACTCCCCTCTCTAGCTGGCAGGGGATCTGAGGGCGTGAAGGAAAGCTCTATAGCAGTCTCCAATGGCAACCGGCCAGAGTTCTCCCACAGAAAAAACATTCCACAATCCAGTGGGTAAACGACATACACACAGGGATATGCAAAACAAACACAGTCACACACAGTATATAGTACATACACCGTTACTCGTGCATTTTACCATATAGAGACTATGGAATAGTTTCTCTTTAATTCAAAACTGTTGTAAAAAATCTAGATATGTGGCTTTATTTTGCTTTCAAGAGTTATTGCAGGACACAATGAATTACTTAAGTTTGCATATTTAGATTATAAAGTTAAAAGCTTACTCGAATTGCATCGTTTAGAAAGAGTGCATCACAGCGTCTTCACTAAAGAGTAAATTAAAGGAAGCTTTCCCTGTTAAATGCTTTAAATAGGGCTATTTGGGCTTGGATTCCACTGTGAAAAAGTGCTCATCTGTATCAAGATGCTTTCCAAAAGGGTAAAAGGCCTGCTCTAATGGAATTAAGGTTTATAGTCTACAATAAACGTGTCTTCGAGGGCTCAGTGTGAAAATTAGTGCCGGGCAAATTATAGCCCTTCTGTGGGCTACAGGATGAACTATCAGTGACAATTGATACTGAAATTAGCCATGGAGGCAATTTTAATCACTGCCAGAGAGATGGGCCTTTCCAAAGATTTCCAGAGCTGTTTTTCTGCCACATTTTATGAGCTTGTTCGAGGAAGATATAAGCACATCTTTCCCCGACTGAGCAGCCATAGAGACCTCTCCAGATTAATGCTAAACCCAAATTCAATACAATAAATCTGTTTCCCAGGATGAGTGTTGGCAAAGCCTTATGGGGCCCATACTCTGTACAGAAGACCTTAGTAACAGCCTTTTCACAATGATGAGTCAGAGGCTTAAGCCCACCCTGCAGAAATGCCACAAAGTCGCCATTATCTCCTTAACCTTCTCACAATTGGAAAGGAAAAGATGTTTCATCTGCTTCCTCATGCTGGGCCTGGTCTGCGGTGCTTCTGGATTGGACACAGCACATTCACTTCACTGCGGTCTTGAGATGCTGTTAAGTTTGCCTGTTAATTAGCCATCCTGCCGAGACCTGGCTTCTTTAAGGATGGCAGGAGGAATCTGCAGTCAGACAATCAGAGCGGGAAAGCAGAAAGGCAAAAGGACAGTGTTAAAGCTTTAACCTGCCCCTTGAGGATGACAGAGGTCCCACCATCACCCGCAGAGGGGAGAGGGGCCCCCGTCTTGCTCTAAAAAACTGCAATGCATGGCACAGACAGAGGGTCTGCAAAATATTCTGGAGAGGCATACGTTTTTCTGCTGTTTACACTGATCCAATATTGTATATTATATAGAATAAACAAGCCAGAGAGCCCTCTAAATAGTCAGAGACAGCACCCGTAACAGCAGTGGTTACACACTGTATCTCCGCTGGGCAAGGAAGCTGTAAAACTCCAGGTAAGCAGTATTTTATAACAAGCAAAAGATTAAGGCACAACCTCTCTATGCATATATTCAATTTAGCACTTACCTGTAGTGATCACAAAGAAAATTCTTCTATAAAGACAACCTCTCATGAAAACGTCAGTGTGGACTCCAAGATCTTCTCAGTCTACATTTATCTTGTGGCAGGATGTTTTAGTCTTTTAAGTACAATGATGCAATTCCAGAAATCTGTAGCAATTACTTTTTTAGTGCTTCGTAAAATAATTACACTGCGAATGTCAGTGGTTGTTATTCTGTCGTTGTTTTGTTTATCTCAGAGAAAACAAAACAAAACACATTCTAACGTTTGACAGTGTTTATTTTCAGTTATGCAATGTTGGCTAAATGAAATGGTCGCTAGACACATTACACCCCGTCTGCTTCCATCCAGTGCAGACTAAAGCTAGAATATTAGATTGAAATATATTACATGCATTGCATCTATAGTACTTTAAATATGATGCACAAGCATATCAGGGAAGTGGCTGATGTGACTCGACATATGGTAAGGATACTTTCTCCAATGAGAGTTTAGACACACCTGTGTATGATTTCCGGGGATCACATGGTGTCGCGGGCAGTGAACAGTGACAACCTGTGAAAAGATTTATGGCTTAAACGAAGAAACATGCAGCGTTATGCAGTGGTATAGGTTTCATCCGTTAGGAAATCAAGCATGAGTTCAGTTTAAAGGACTGATGATTAGAGAACTCCATTAGCAGTTGGTTGTGTGCGAAGCTGTAAGGTACATACAACTCCATACACAGTTGTTTAATGTAGCTGGTGTATTTCTCCGCAACACTTAACAATAAAGCAAAATTAACAAACATTTTCACTAATCTGATTTTCCATTATTAACTTACGTCAGATGTAATGTTTTTTACATTAATTAAAGTTCAGAGTTTTAATTATATAAAATGCTTTTTTTCTTTCAATTGCTCATAATTAGATGCCAAATAACACAACCTGTCAAACATGAGGATGGCAGGGAAGAGATAAAAAATGTAACCAAAGATTTTTTTATGGTTCCTACACTAGTTTGAGGTATGCAGTTCCCTAATTTCTCTTTTCTGTTTCTCCCAGATAGAAGCACATCTGGAAACAATGGTCTGAATGTAAAGACATCCTATAAATCCTTTGCTGTTTTGCTGGTAAAGAGGATCGGCACACTGCTGAGCCCCTTAGGAAAGCCATTAAAAATAAAGGTGGCAATTTATCAAGTTTGGCTGGCGTAGTCCGCAACACTCACCGCTGTACATGATTGTAAATGCACACTTTTCTGTACAAGAGATCCGACCCTACATGAAACGCTCTTAGCCGCGCGTCGACGCGAGCCATCAGCAGGCGACGGACCAGGAACAAAATCCCGTCTTTCCCCGATACCGATTTTAACATGGTTCCCTTTCCCACCTCTTTTCCACTATCTCTGTTGTTTTCTGAAGCAGGAACAAGAGACAAGCTACACCATCCTGAGGTCCAGGGGCACCAACGTGACCCTGAATGGGCTGAAGCCGGACACCACCTACCTGCTGCAGATACGGGCCCGCACGGCCGCAGGGTACGGGGCCAGCAGCCGCAAGTTTGAGTTCGAGACAAGCCCAGACTGTAAGCAGCCTCGCTGACGCCGGTCTGTGATCACTTCCAGTTCTGTCTGGGATAAAAACTTGCACCAATGCATCAATAACAGAAGATGTACTGTAATGTGTATATGTACTGTATGTACTGAATAATACAAATCTGTTTAATCATTGTTCAGAATAATGTCACACTCTGCCCATTGTTCTCCCATATATTTCAGAAATATACTAGGTAATAAAACATGTTTCAGGCACCGATAATTTTATTTGCTATAGGCCATTGTGAATTATGTCCTGTTGTGCTGGCAGTCTAGGCTGTTTTAGTATGTGTGAAGATGGGAGTCAACCTCCATCTGCTTCTAATCCACCAGGGCCCTGTATAATGTTATGTAATAATGTAACAATCTACAGTAATTATCAAAATATAGATAGATATTGTGGTATGACAAATTACACTCAAATTAAAATTAGAAACGGGCCTGAAATTCCTCAAATTTTATATTCCTAAATATGTCATTTCAAAATTGTGAACTTTGAAGATAGTAAACAATTGTGTAGGCTGAGCACAACAGCAATAGACACGGACTCCTCCACATCGTCCTTTTATGTGTAACAGGAACTCATTTTGCTCAAGAACCTAAATTATTTAGAGCTCTTTCCCCTTTGTAATTTCACAGTAATTTGGGTGACTGGATTAGCTTCCGATTGCCCCCCTTGCGCAGTGGCACCTCATTAAATACAGACCCGCACGAGGCCACAAGAGTGGTTGGCGCTAATGGAGCAGGAGTTGCTGCTCGTGCAGGCCGGGGGGGGGGGGTCAGCCGCCGGCAGACGCGTCAGGGATGCCCCCCCCCCACCTGCTGTAAATCTGCTGTGGGGTCTCAGATATATAACGCGCTGAGTTTTTCACATGGAAACATATTGTAGAGAATGATAGTTAGGGTCTCCAGTGGAAATGGCTCCAATAATTTATCCTGGTACACATGCTGCGTCCCGAGGCTCATGAGAAAATAGACCTCCGCCGTTTCAGAGAGCCAGCTGTGTAGTGGCAAATCTTATTCTACTTTTTTGATGGCTGAATTTATTTTATTTTATGTGAATGGTGTACAATTACAAATGGTAAACGCAGTATATTGGCTAAAATTTCACTGTGAAAATACTTTTCCAGCATTTTTGATTACGTTTAATAAGACCAAGAGGAACTTCTTTCTCCAGAATCTGTCTTAAAATATGAAAATTTTAAAGATTTGATGATCGGATTGATGTTGATTATCCAGTATTTGAAGTGCCTTATCTATCCCAAAATACTCACATATGCTACTGCTATATGTATACTGTTATAATCGGTTTTTCATGTCCTCAAAGTCCTGATGTTTTTAAAATGTATAAAGTATTCAGTGTCATACATTTTACCTGTTTAAATCAACCTTATGCTTTTTCATATGTATAAATAAAAAAGGGACTGCTATTTGAGGCATCCATTTTAATAGTATCACATTCACAAGCTGTAGAGATTTTGGAGGGCTTCAAGATGGTCTCTCAAGCTGTTCAAGTAGCCTTACCCTGGGGGCTAACAATCCTGCATCCGCCCACCCTCTCTGCAGCCTTCTCCATCTCCAGTGAGAACAGCCAGGTGGTGCTGATTGCCATCTCTTCCGCCGTGGCTATCATCCTCCTGACGGTGGTTTTGTACATCCTGATCGGCAGGTCAGTGCAAGCCCGCACGCCCAGGAGAGACACTTGAGAACAACCAACCTTTGTTTTTTAATTGCATCGCCTGGCTAGAAATGATATACCTGTGCCTTTCTACTACTGATAAACATGCAGACACAAGGATGATAACGGCCAACCTGTCAGCTGTCAATATATAACTCTTGCTGACTAAGTTGCCAGAAAAAATGTTGTCCTTTTTTTATCCCTTTCTTCGTAAAATGGGGACTGGAAGAGTGGAGTGGCGAAAGGTAGCATAAATCTAAGGGTTATTGTAAGACACATAAACTGTGTTCTGCCTCAGAGCCTGTCAATATAAAAAGGCAAAAGCTGTGTCATTTATTTCCTACCCGTATTCTGGAATGAACACGCCCCCATCGAACGGGGTGTGTGTCCCTTTTGACCAGGAGCAGTGAGATTGGATACACTCCGGAGGCCTTTCATTAGCCTAGAATGACAGATAGAGACAGCAAAACTGAGACAGGGCATTATGCCCATAAGTTAAAAGCTAAGATCGAAACATTTTATGAATATTATGTGGACAGAGCATTTTAACCATGTGATGAAACAAAAAAAGGAACACAGAATTTGCATTGATAAGATTATGATGCTTCTATTGACCAAAATCATCCAGTTTGTATTTTGCACTTTTGTATTCCCAAATCAGAACTGCCCTTTAAGGTTGAGGCTCTTTCTCCACATTCCTGAGGAGGTTACATTGTCATGTGGAGAATTACATGCATTAATCAATTTGCTAATGTTAGCTAATAAAAAAGGAATGTAAGCTATTTGACAGTCAAATCGTTCGGTGTGTTACCTGTAATTTCATCATTGAATCAATTACCCTGCAAAATTTAAGAGACATTTCATAATCCTGGCTTGTTATGTTTAATACGGAAATAGTGGCATTTGTATGTATGAGTTTATCCATACGGTTTGCTGGAAAATGAATGCTACCCACAACATTTCATGCCGGCTGATTTCCCTGATTTTCACTGTTCAACGGGGGTTGTTCATTCTGGAATACAGGTAGGGAAAAAAATGCACTGCAAATGTTGCTCCTGAATTAACTCTGAATTTAATTATCCCTAAAGTTGTACTTATTCAGTGTAACAATTACTTTCATTTTATTTAAGGTTTGCTGTTCTAATTGGCAGGTTTTGTAGCTACAGCAAATCCAAACATCCAGATGAAAAGAGGCTTCACTTTGGCAATGGGCATTGTAAGTATTTTTGCTGTTAGGGTTCTCTGCTGTATATTAGCATTAGAATGTAAAATAAAGGCCCCAGTGAAACAAAAATACTTAAAAACTTGTAGTCAATCTATTTCAATTTGGAATGAATTTGTTTATTTTTGTTCATAGAGGGGTTAAAACTTCCTTTAATAAAGTCATATTTCTCCGCCGTCTTTCAGTGAGACTTCCAGGAATCAAGACTTATGTGGACCCACATACTTATGAGGACCCCAGTCAGGCTGTCCATGAATTTGCCAAAGAGCTGGATGCCTCTTCCATTGCCATTGACAAGGTGGTTGGTGCAGGTAAGAGCAGACATTTTTTTCGTGTTTATTTATGGAGTAGTAGGACCACTTTGAAAGGTGATTTTTTTGGGAAGGATTGTTAATGTAAATAGTGCCAGTTGGGGCAAATTAGACTTAGTCAATGCTTCTCAAAGAGGGAGATATATTCCTTTTCTACTTTTTTTTTTTTTTGGTTAAAGTGTGTGGAATCTCATTCACAACCAAAGGATAGTGCCATTTTTAAAAACCTTAATTTTTTTGTCCTCATGACCGAAGCAGAAATAATCATTTGGAAAATATCACTATATCTATCCCATGGATAGGTATTTAAAAAGGCAGTTCCTCCTAGAGGAAAAACTAGTGTAGTTACAGTGTTATCTGATCAGATGGACATTGCACAGGATTACAAGAAATGATAGTGACCCTGCTGAATGTCAACATTGACTTTCCACTGACAAAGCACAGCAAGGGGCTATTTAGACAGCTTGCAATCCCCTCCCACCCCCCGAAAATATCAGCCTATATATGTTTTTTTTATCATTAGATCCAATTTCGGGGAATATAGACATAGAATTGCATAGACTCGACTCCAGCTTGACCAGATCTTTTTTACTTTGTTGTTATTTCCACACTTTCTTTGGTGATTGCTCTGAAGTAGACTCATTTATTTATTTATATATTCTTGGGGACTGCCTATTCAATAATCAGTCAAAATGGCTATTCCCCAGATTATAAATGTGTCTTTGATAAGGGCACAAATATAACAGACACAGGGAGTTGTTTCTCAGGATGATTTCAAATATTTATCAAAGGTCAATATGAATCCTTTTTTCAGTGTTCGTCTGCCAGGAAAAGTAGAATTCAGAGATAGTGGAAAATACTTTCTTACGGAAAGTACTTACTGAGTACTAAGTGAAGTAATTCTGAGAATACCCTTCATAGTGTCATCTTAATATTTAATACAAGGACATACATATAGATGGACCCAGGGAAGAGTCAAAATATCAAGAGGTATCAGCAAGGCAGAGTCAGTACTTGAATAAGACGGCAGCAGAACTTGATCTCTGACCGAGGGAGACTTTGAATCGAGTGGATTGGCTGAGGTCATCAGCTGAATATTTAAGAGGCACTGTGTAATGCAAAGCAGCACTGCCACTCTCGAGGGACCTTAGTTCCGCCCGTTCTGTAGGGAGCTAAAGAAAGTAGTGGGAGGCTTACACCCTGGAGGCAGGTCTAAAGCAGCGCACTCTTTTTATTTATCCTGCTGCATCTGAAGGAAACCTTGTCGCTGAACGCATGGATCGATCAGGTGCATACATCTGAGATGCCACTGAGACAGGTGGTGGCTGGCTCCCCAACTGCCACTGTTACCCTTTCATGTCTAACGCATTGCTCTCTTAAAATAATGTACAAGAAGACCAAACGTTTAATGTCATGGCTAAATGTTTCCTTCAGCTCAATTCCAGCATCATCTCAATGTGAACTTCGTAGTTTATACTTGCACTGCCTCTGGTTTTGCCCTCTTTCAAAGGCTTGATTTGAATCCACACAGGCGAGTTTGGGGAGGTGTGCAGTGGGCGCCTGAGGCTGCCCTCAAAGAAGGAGATCTGTGTGGCAATTAAGACTCTAAAGGCAGGATACACCGAAAAGCAGAGGCGGGACTTCCTAAGTGAGGCGAGCATCATGGGACAGTTTGATCATCCCAACATCATCAGGCTGGAGGGCGTGGTCACTCGCAGTAAGTGCAAATACCAGATAGAGAATAGCATATGACTTGGGTTAGGACCAAACCAATCAATACTTTGGCAACCTGTAAAAAAAAAGAAAAGAAAAAAAGAAAATACAATTAAATAGTTATGTAAAGTGTGATTAGTAGGTTGCCAATGTTTTGATTTGGGAATCAAAACTATAGGTCACTATAAAACTGCCAGTCACTATAAATAAATACATAAATATAAGTCTTTATTAGTGCTATTTGAACTACTATTCAAATGGTTTTAAAAGATTCAGATTAGAAAGACTAAACCAAGACTATGGACACTTCCTTACCTATATTTAACTACTTCCAAAGGATGTCTCCAGAGGAAATGTTCACTGTAAACTGTCTCAAATATTTATAAACTAGCAAGGGGAAGTAAAAATGTTGTCATTATTATTTTTACTCAATGTGAAAATTACAAAATGTTTTATTTGTGCTCATAATTTTTATTGTATGCATTTAGTTTGACAGCTATTCTTCTCCTTCAATTTTAAATCTGTGTAAAAGTTTGATTCATTATTGTTTATGGTTGCTGTTTTATTATAAAGTTTAAAAACATCACTCTTGTTCAGTATGGACCTGTGATTTAAAAGTGGCTGGTTTTAGTTATGAATGGAGAGATAATAAAGTTGTCACATAGCTTTTTAGGTAGAGCTATTTTTTTATTGGCCCTCTGCAATGCACTCTTCGTGCAACACCATGCCAATTTTCAAGCTGGACAAATTCATATAACATCATAAATCTAACTGGATCCCCTTTGATCAAACACAATGTCTCCCGTGTCTTTAATCCATATATTGCCTACCACAAGAGATCCCTTAATGGAAAACATTTTTACAGATAACGTTATTGTCCGCAGGAATTCCAATTTTACGTTTTAATAACATTTTTTTTAATATCAAATGCCGACCTTTGAAGAAAATGTATATTTAAACCTCGATTCAACCCTCACTGCCAAACTGTTCAAGCCATCTGCTGTACAAATTAGGCAAGTATCAGAATAAAGTCACCTTGATAATGCTGTGACCTAACAAACATGTTTGAGTGTACAGTACCGCGGAACAAAACATTGTTTGGCACTGATGGAAACCTCATATTCATAACTCAATGGCAATGATTGCCAGCTTGGATAAGTTATTAAGTAAATATAAATTTTATTTTATTTTATTTTATTTTTTTAAAGAAAAGACTAACATGTGATTCATTTTTGTCTGAATAACATCCAGGAAGGAATGCAGCCTAATTTTATCCATATAATAGTGCATAAAACAAGGATTATGTTTGTCTAATAAATCTTGCATGCCGTTCACTATTAATGCCTCAGCAGTAAATCATGGGAAACGTAATTGAAATTGACTGCAGATTGTGCTGTCTTTTGAGCCGTGGTAGAGGGGCTAGGTCAGAGGTGGGTAAGCGGGCATTCTCAGCACATGTGTGAGATGGGAAGCCGTCTGTTTGGGCTGGGAGCTTAGGGTGGGGTGTGACACACAATGCCCGTAGCCGTTGATATTGGGTGATTTATTAACTCAGCCCCTGTTAATGCCTAATAATCCAGAGGCTTTCACACCTCATTTAACCTGCTGTTTTTGGCTGCACGTTTGGCCAAATATTTGGGGAGCTGCAATCATCATTTCACAGAGAATGTGTAGCTGTAATGCTGATTATGGGCCGGATTTCAAGATCAAAAGTTTAGGACAGGAAAGGGTCAGGGAGGTTTTTATTAGTATAAAAAAACAACAACAATGACTATGACAGCCGTTTGTTTGTAGTTAATGTGTGGATCCAGCAATGTCATTTTGGGTTTGATCTTAAGACACAACGGCATAATGACTTGATGAGCTGCAGATTAGTTACAGCGTGCTCTGTGCTGCACAATTTAGTCTTGCCTCAGCAGAACAACAATCCTTATTATATTAACGTTATGAGTATGTTCATACCTTTTTTATTTTTTATATTGAATACTTAAATACTAAAGATGTATAATAGTGTTCAGAGTCTGCATGCGTGTTCGTGGGTCCTTGTTTAATTAATTAGTTTCATTCAATAATTTTAATTTAAATACTGAGTTAATGTTAATGCTATATACTATACAGGGTATTTTTGCATGAACTCAAAATAACATACATTAGGAGAGTTCTGATAATGTTCCTAGAGTATGCCATATCAAAACTGAACAGCCGTATTACACTGTTTATAATAGCCAAGGATGTAAAGTCAAACTTCAGTCAATCAGACTGTGGCAAGGGGACTGTTTGTTCAGATATTTGTAATGAAAATTTTTTTTTGTTCTCATTTCTAACGTAAGCCATCGGTCGGGACTGAAATGAGGTACAGACGATAAAATGAGTAATTTATGCGTGGCAGAGAAGATGGAATAAAGCTGTCATGGAGTGATGGCTGACCTTGAGGGTCCTATAAATTTATCTGTGCCTTCTTTTCATCTGGTGGAGCGACCTGGGACTGGGGGGGGGGCTTCAGTAAGTCATTGTTACCGTGACTGACCTGCCTTTGTCATGGGTGTCATACGATAACTTCAGCAAGCAAGGGCTGCTGGTTTTTCGGCAGGGCCCCAGACAACGACTCAGACAAGTTTGAAACACAGGGTGGAAGCGCAGTTTGTGCCCCAAGACACGTCCTGCGCGCTCCACGACCCATAAAAAATGCAGCTGGTAAACCGTGGTTCTTTTATAACACCCCTGTGCATCCGGGCTGGACTCTATAAATTCCCAGTTCAAGTTAAACACTGTCACCTTAAATGGGATGTTTTATATACACATAGAGAGTTACTGCAAAATAACAGTACCACATCTTTATTAAGCAATTTCAAAGTTTCTATCAGTCTCTGAAGTTTTGATAATGCGTTAAATCCAGGGAAGCCTCAGGTTAAACAGGAACTTTTTGAGACTAAAATATCATGTGTTCCCCTATACTTCCTGAAAACACATTTTTTAAAGAAAAACGTTATATGTAGATAACATACATTAAACAATTATATATATTTTTCAACCTTATTACCATTAACAAAAATATATTGTACACCCCCAAAAAACTAAATTTCATATTTAAAAAGTCCAGTCTCCAGGCTGGTATAAAACATATTTGTATACTGTCTTTTACAGTCATTTGATTTTTAAATAAACAAATATAACACTTTTCATTTTTTGTTGTTGGGTTCTTTGATGCTACTCTGACATTCTGTAGAAGTTTACTCAAGATGCTGGTAAAAAGGATATCAAAACTGTGACTTTCCCCAGGTAAGCCGGTGATGATTGTGACGGAGTACATGGAGAACGGGTCCTTGGACAGCTTCCTGCGGGTGAGTGTCACACATGCTGCAGAGTTAATGAGCCTCGGTTATGTGTTATCAGGGAAACAGCGTGGCAAGCAGTGGGGTTCCGCTTCAGCGTGTGCACAGCACCTGTCTCCTACCTCCGGCCAAGCATTCTGTTACCCTGCACGCTGTTTACCCTTTGCCGAATCTTAATTTCCTTTTAATGCAGCCAGGGCGGTGCCGCTCGCACTGAGAGCACGGGTGTGTCAGAAAAAGACAGTGTTATCCTACTAATTTTCGTCTGAATCACATTATTTTAAACTGGATGTACTACGAGTGTTCCACCGCCACTGCTTGTGCTGTATCATCTGTTTGATTGAATACTAAGCCTTCATTTTCTAAACGTTGCTAGAGTTAGGACTAGACAGCCAGCACCGCCCCTCCAATTAAATTGACTGACGCGTGTCCCGTCTTTCCTGGGCATATCCTGTCCTCACTTTAATGGCTGTTTAAACTTCTTTAAACTTCTGCACTGTGGCAGTTGTGAAACCGATCCGAAAAGCGCCAAGCTGCAAAAACAAGCAGCTCATGCAAGACGTAACCCAAAGACAATTTTGGTCAAAGTGTGCCTGCACAGGTCTGATTATCGATATCAGGCAAAGCCTAACTTTAAATCAACAAGACTCTGCATAGATTTTCGTTTGCCGAAACCATACAAAACTGTACTCCAAATGTGTTTGCATTTTGCATTAGAGTTCCTGAGCTATTGCAGTTATATAGGAATTTCCAGAATATTTCAAAGCGAGCTGCATTTAATCAAAGGAGTCTGTCATCCAACTCTGCCTCAGTTTCCTTAACTCTGTTCCCTGAACTATTTTTAGATGGGCCTTTGAACTTATTCACTGCCCCATTCTCTTCCAGGTGGTCTGGGATTTACACCTAGCCCCACTCTTTTTTACACTGTACATGCAAGTATGACAACTTATGTTCGTATTTATGTTCACATAGTGTGTTTTCATTAAACACAAAGTTTTAGTTTCCTTAGGTAAAAGCAAAGTAGAGTAGAAAGTTTAGTGTCTCGGCCTTGCATGGCAGTGAATTAATGTTTAAAATCTAACCATGTGACAGAAACATGACGCCCAGTTCACGGTGATCCAGCTGGTGGGCATGCTACGTGGCATCGCGTCGGGCATGAAGTACCTCTCCGACATGGGCTACGTCCACCGAGACCTGGCCGCCCGAAACATCCTGGTCAACAGCAACCTGGTGTGCAAGGTGTCTGATTTCGGCTTGTCCCGGGTGCTGGAGGACGACCCTGAAGCTGCCTACACAACACGGGTCAGTAGCCGTCGAATACATGCGTTTACATACTTATCCCCACCCTTCCTCACATATTACCTGCCCATGTTATATGTAATTGCTTACGTAAAATTGAACAACAGCATTATTATTATTATTATTACCTTTATTTAACCAGGAAAAGACTAATTGAGATTAAACATCTCTTTTCCAAGAGCATCCTGGCCAAGACAGGCAGCAACACAATAAACAAGGTTGCAGTCATAAAACAGAAAACACAGACTTAAAACATATATATCAATTTGCAAATGAGAAGAATTAATCAGTTACAAGGTCATTAAATATCATAATATCATTTTCATGAGTACATGCCATAAAATCATCAAAACAGGGATCAAATGATTTATCAGTCCTAACATCTACAACCAGAATTGCCAGCCTCCAAGTCATTTAAAAATACTTTAAAAACAAACAATGAAACCGGCTCCCGAAGATTCAGGGCATTTTACAGCTGATTCCAAGCAAAGGGAGCAGCATACTTGAACGCTCCTTTTCCCAGCTCAGACCGACCGCGTGGGACTGATAATAATAATAGGTCCCGGGAACGAAGGCAGTATCTTCTTGTACTTTTCTCTTGAATTAAAATTTGTAACTAAGATGGAAGCAGACCAATTATGGCTTTATATATAAGAGTATGCCAATGATTTAGTCTACGGATGGATAATGCAGACCATCCAGCCCGAGGATACAAGGAGCAATGGTGAGTAAGCGCTTTAAGGTTTGTAATAAACAAACAGCGCTCCATGGTAGACAGAACATTTTTAGGCTTTGAATGGATGAATGCATGTATATAACCCTAACATCACCATAGTCCAGCACTGACATAAAGGTATCAGCAACAAGTCTCCTTTTGGCCTTGAAGGAAAAACACAAATTTTTCCAATTGCTGAATATGAGGTTTGAAGGAGAGAGAATCATCAATTATGATACCAAGATATTTGTATTGAGATACAGACTTGATCTCAAAGCCCTGAAAAGTGGTGATATATGGGAGGTTCAGTTAGTTTGATTTTGCGTTTGAAAACAACATGAGTTTTGTTTTGGTAGCATTCAAAACAAGTTTTAAATCAAACAAGGTACGTTGTACAGTGTTAAAAGCAAGTTGTATCTGACAAAGAGCCTGGTTTGATGTTGATGCAGAGCAATATATCACAGTATCATCGGCATAAAAATGGAAATTTGCGTTGGAGACATTTTGGTCGAGACTGTTAATATAAAAAAAATCTAATTAATATTTTAAAAGTGTGGTCCCAGGACCGATCCCTGGGGCACGCCCTTGGAAACACTAAGGGACATGTCCCTAAGCGTCTGTCATGTCCAGACTTTTCCTGGATCCACACCATACTTTCATAGAATATATGAAGTTCCAGGCATTAATGACCTCTTGAATCAGTTTAAAAAAAACAGCTTTCTGCCTACCAGATGTGTAAGAGTACTCAAGTACGTACTCAACATTCTTTTCCTCGCAACATTTTTGACTTAGTATATTTTTCTATATTGTCACAATGGTTACTGCAAATGTTATTTTCTTCGACCTGGTTAATAGATGCAGGAACTAATTGGCCTAAGTCTCAGATGCGGTGTCCAGTCTCACAGTCTAGAATGTCTGAATTTTGTCAGCCGGCCACCCACTACCATCTTCTCTCACCATTAAGCTCTCAAGATGATCTGTGGTGTGCATGTCAAATTTTACTTCAATTATCAGTAATCTTCCTCTCCTGAGAACACGGGCTATTTTTTTGATCTCCCAGGGGATGGCAGTCGACAAGTGGGTTTATTATTCTGGGGCTATGTGTTTGGAAAGAGTAGGGCGAGAGTTGTGTCATTTGGCTTCGTTGACAGTTAGCTTTGGCTCCCCTGCCTTCCCTGTAAGCATGACTACTGAGCACGAGTAAGTCCAGCAGCTAACAGAACCCTCCAAAGAGCAATGCTAATGCAGCCTACTTCCTGTGGGAAAACGGTATGAAGACGAACACCAGCACTAACCAGCACTGAGCATTGATCCTCTGATCACCGTGTTAGAGCCCGGATCCTGTTCACAATTTTTTGGCCCACTCTGTTTTGAGCGAAACTCTGAAACACGCTGTTGAGTACTGTGTTTCTTGTTTACTTTTATATCACATATTCCTGCTTCTTAAAGGTTTTTTATTTTTATTTCCAGGTTCTGTTCCATAAAAATGGTACAGATAGTTCTCCAACCGCTGGTCTTGCATTTTTTGGCTTCAAGGGTTAATAATATATATTTTTCTTAATAGCAAATGATCTCTGAGTAAAAAGTGGACAATCAAATCCAGTGCTGTCGTTTGTATAGTGATGCAGCCTTTGAGTGTGTCCGTCTTCCTTACCACATTTTTCAGGGCGGCAAGATTCCAATTAGGTGGACAGCGCCGGAGGCCATCGCCTACCGCAAGTTCACATCGGCAAGCGACGTTTGGGGTTACGGAATCGTGCTCTGGGAGGTGATGTCCTATGGAGAGAGGCCCTACTGGGAGATGTCCAATCAGGATGTGAGTAGATTGCTGCCAGTGAGAAGAGCTAATGAACTTCCAACCGTTAGTGGAAGGGAATTGTGGAGGCACCAGACAGCCAACCGACACTGTCACCAAGGGAAGGCTTTAGGGAAAACTGCCTCACGATGATGCCATTAGAAACCGATGGGGAAGTCGCTACCCTATGCGTGCTCAAAAAACAAAAATGTAAACGATTTTATAAATGAGAATTAGGTCACTGAAGAAAATCGACTGCTGTCTATTTTCAGCCTTGACACAGGGTGGTTACATTACCATTTGAAGTGTGTGCGATCATTTTTATAATAAATACAGACAAAATGTATTTCCGATGTTTATTTTATTGTAGCTGAACCCTAGAATAATTTATTAAACTTGTAAATAAATTATACGTTTAGCCTAGGTGGTGAGGGGAATAATCAACCATGATTGTTAGGAGTAATTAAAAATAGGAAATAATTATAAAACCACTATGGCAATTTTGTACATTTTGGATTTTGTAGCTCATAAATTTTAATTATTATTGGGTAAGAATTTAAATAAATGCTAGTGTATTATCTCTGAACTTTATTATGAATAAAGAAATGAATAGATTAAATATAATTAGGACTAATGCCTTCATTTCTATTGTATTGAGCGTCATGGACTAAAATATCCTTTTGTTCTTTTCTAAAATCAGAGGAAACATTGCCTGGCTTTGATTATATATACGAGGACTATGAGTTGCATTGATCCTGAACTCCTGTTTTGGGGATGGCAGGTGATCAAGGCTGTGGATGAGGGGTACCGCCTGCCTCCCCCCATGGACTGCCCTGCGGCTCTGTACCAGCTGATGCTGGACTGCTGGCAGAAAGAGCGCAACAACCGGCCCAAGTTTGAGCAGATTGTCAGCATGCTGGACAAGCTCATCCGCAACCCCAGCAGCCTGAAGATCACTGCCAACACCACCTCTAGGTATTTCACTGCACTCCTACGCCTGCAAACACGAGGGACTCGCAATAGAAAGCCCTTTACTCAGATCAGTCTTTTTCAATTCATGATCCTGGACATCAACTCTTTCCATGCCAGCCAAGCACATAGGATTGATTGCGGTCATTATTTAAAAATGGGTCTTGACAGTTAGCCTGCTGTAGATTTTTAAGTTTTAATGTAAATAATGTGATGCTATTTCTTAAACTCCATTTTGCTGTTGCACTTAAAATAAGGATTTTATGGCCTAGGAAATTCAGTAACTGAAAAAAATGTATTAATCTCATTTACCTTCCTCAAATTAAGGCACAAATTAACAAAATTTAGGAACACATTTGCTTAAATTTTGACAAGAATAAACATCTAACAAACAACATGTTCCTGCCAAAAATTATTTGAAGTATGTAGTATTCAACCAGTGCCAAAAAGAGACTTGCCTTTAGCAAACAGCTCAGTTAAACTTCATTAATTATTTGTAGGCATCTACATAAATCACTGAGAATTAAAAAAGAATCGTGCAGGTTTATTGCAGCATAAATAGCAAAATATGTTTTATCAGCTTTATTCATTCAGTATGGAAAAATAATGTCTAAGATATATTTGTATCACCTTTGGAAAGCTCAGGAATACTCATTCAGGCTTACCTTCATAAAACGAGTCGTCTTGTTTGTTAAATATCAGCATATAATGTCCACCAGCAGTTGCAGCTGACATGCTCTGTCTCTGGGGTGTGAACACTTGACCGTGTTCTGTGACATGCTGTGTCTCTGGGGTGTGAACACTTGACCGTGTTTTGATACGGCATTTCAGCATCCGCTGAATTCACCGAAATTGTGAGGCAGCACTTTGCCAAGTTGTATAGACATAGGAAGCGGTTTAGTCCCAAAACTCAGTCCCTGCCTTGCATCTGACTTTCTTTATCTTAGGCTGTGCCAAAATACTCTCACAGCCCTCTATTTGCATGTAATAAAATTGTGTTATTGTCTTATTTATTATAGCCTACTCAAAAAAAAGCGATGGAATACAGTTATATAAAGTGCAATTAGTGGATTTGTTTTGGATCATATCTGGTTATTTTAAGTACTATTGATATGTTTTTTAAAAAGTACATGGATACTCAATCAATAAGCGAGTAATTGAATTTAATTATCACAAATAATGTGTAATTTATCATATTGACCTGCTTTTCCATTGCACTGACCACTCAGCTATTTTATCAGTTTTCTTCTTAATTTCACGATTCACAAAAAAATCTGCACTATTGTGCATTGAGTATTCCCCTAATTATTTGGTAAATTGGGACAAAAACCAGAATACATAGTAATTCATTTTTATTAATTACATTTTTTTACAGTAGGTCTTGAACAAAGCACTGTCTTAAATCACCTACCACTTTTTCTGGTATGTTTAACATTCAACTGTTGTTCGTAACAAAATGTGCACAAAATTTAGAGGGTGGTAGAGATTTCTCTGAAACTCCCATTACTTTTGGTCACACAACACTTGACCCATATCAGAATATAATATTTATGCTTTATATATATATATATATATATATATATATATATTTTAAATTATTTTGTTTCTACACCCAGTAGCCAGTGACATTTTTGGAGGATAGGTGGGCGTATTGTAGACAATAACTGACGTTACTAATAATAATTAATAATAATAATAATTTCACACTTGTAGGGCGAGTTTAAAAGCTTACAAGTACTCACAGACCTAAACTAAAGCATGGTTCCAATCAAATTGCCCTTCTCCACTCTTCAGAGTCCAGTAGTTTCATTTAGCTATTGTTTTTCTCCCTTTGATGTTAACAAACCTGATGAGTGTCATTGGTTGTGTATAGGCAGTGCTGGAGGTGCAACAGGGAGCTTTATTATTATGAAGACGTCAAAGTGCATAATGGTGACTAATGAGTTCATGAGAAAGTGAAAATGGGTCCCAAGGTGTTTGCCTGTAATTTTCCTGATTGGCTTTTAACACGGGCGGCTGTAGAGCACCAGTGGGTGATTTATGGTGCAAAGTCAAAGATAGGGGAGATGCTGCAGCTGCACTCAACCCGGTGCACTTCATTTGTCTAGTCTGCTACATGCTAAGAGAGCAGGAATCCCCTACGGGTCGGGCCTGAGGTCCGAACCCCGCTGTCTGAGAGACGGGGGTGAGCGGCAGAGGCGTGCAGATGGTGGGAAAGGCGGGCACTTCCTTGACTGGACCTTGCGGAGTCATCGTGCTCCTCTTCACAGCTAGAGACACATTCCTCTACTTGACTAAACTGCCCAGATGGCTTTCCTATGAAGGAGCAGGGCCAACTTCTCCCCTGTATACATCCCTGGAGAGCGCTAAAAACATGATACTACACAGCCGTGGTTATTTAGAGGTCACCGTACAATGGGAAAATAGGACGGAGAGAAATGAAAAAACAAGACAGGACAGTTCAGTGTTTACTTCTTTTCAGCCTGTGAAAAAATTTAACTAATCAAACAAAAAGAATAGTAGTTCTGTAACTGGGCAGTTTACTACTGTTGTGTGTAGTTGAGAAAATGGTTTGTCATTTATGGATTAATGATCCCATTATGTTAAAAAAATAAATATGACTAGGCTACGCTTACAATTAATCCCTAGCGGTCACAGTGGCCATAACTATCCTGATTTTCCCTTGTTCAATAATGTTTTTGAAGGAAGCACATTGGCCGACACATTTCCAGATTTTTCGTACACATTTGATAGCTCTCCCAGATTGTGGGTTTGTTATTGCTACTAGTTTATATTTTTTTGTGTTTTGGGGAACCCATTTGGATTATTTCCATTGTGATCGCTATCGAGATTGGATCGCAGTGCCCCCAGACGGTTACTTGCGATCCAGAACTCTGAAAATTCAGCAAAAACAGTGCTGAAAGTTTGGGACGGCTGCTTAACCTTGATGCACACAGTCTCTTAAAAAACAGCAGAGAATTAATATCTTAAAACCATTTCCTGTGTATTGACACCTTAGTAGACTTCAAGTGTTTTTCGTGGATTTATTTAAAAAAAAAAATTATGATTTGTTTTAATAATTTTTGACTAAAATGCTTTTAGCCAAATGTCAAACTGCGTATTGATATTTCAATACTAGTTTGTGGAATTTTGATTATTTTATACATGTCATACATTTTATGTTTTTGTTTTAAAACCTTACCGCATATGTAAGTACTTAGCATAGGCATACATTTCATCCTTGATAAAAAGTGGGAATAATCATATTGAGAAATCATAAGAAATTAGGCAGAAAATATGGAAGTCACACACTAGCTTACTGCTGGTAATGCTACTCGAGACGCTAAAGAAAAAAAATCGTTTGTTGAGAGTCCCACTTCTCCACAGGTATTTCCTAATGGAGACCCAGGGGGAGGTGCTTAGATTGGATTTTAAGCGTTTCGTGTTTACTTTTTGCAGCAGGCACTTTCATAAGCTTGTTTTCTCAGTAATAACATTTTCTTACCTGATGTGGGATGCAGACCTGAATACATTTCTTTCTGGGAGTTGATCCCAAGGCTAACACCACGGTGGGCCATCACATCAGCAGATGAGAGAGGAAAAGGGCCCCAGCCAAAGATTTATTCCACAGCTGAGCGTTCTGCTGCCCGGGGAACATGGGACTCCGTGTCACATACTCGTCAACATCAGTCAAAGCAGTCCCACTGCAGTCTGACTCACAAAAGCCCCCGTTCCTTTCCTTCATTCCTTGTAGGCCAGCAAACCTGTTGCTAGACCAGAACAGCACTGACATTGCCACCTTCCGCTCCATGGGTGACTGGCTGGAGAGTATCCGGACGCTGCCCTGCAAGGACGCTTTCAGCGGGGTTAGCTACAGCTCCTGCAACACCCTTGCCAAGACCTCTGCAGAGTAAGAGCCATGTCTTTCACCTTATTGCCACTAATTACTGATTCATATTTGCTTTTTGCATATTTTTCTAGAATCTTATCCACTAGGTTGAGTATCTAAACATAAATCATTGTTAAGCGTGGTGGAGTCTCACATGTAATTGTTTAAACAAATATTGTATTGATTGTAAGCCGTTTTATTTATATGAGGAAATATGCTACCTCATATAGATTGAGAAGATTGAGATTGAGATTGAAACTCAAATCTTTGCATTGGTATACAGTGCTTTCCTGCGTTTTTAGAACCGTCCACTCAGCAAATAAGCTGAGGTGTACAGACTTCTGAATCTGTCCAGACTTCTGAATGTGTACAGATTAGACCCAGACTGGGACCAAATCAAAATTTTGACAAACTGCCAATCACATTTAATGAAATTGCATTTTATAGCGATATCCTTCTTTTTAATGATCTTATTTCTTCTACTCGTAAAAAGAAAACACTATTAAATGCAGTTATGTAATGTACGATTGAGTTGTACGCCAAAGTTTTGAGTATAACTGCTAACGTTTGATAATATTGTTCTTGTTACAGTTACATTTGCATACCTCAGTAAGTCTGCCTACTCAGTCCTCATAATCAGCCCATGACACATGTTCACTAAAAATAAAAGTGGAATTATACCTTGGTGGAAAAGTATTATACCCAAGTAATATATCCATTACATTTTTTCTTCACTGGTATATTATATCCGTTTTGTCCTTGGTGTTTCTCTTTAGAGAATCCCGTATATTTGTAGAAAAAATAATCTAATATTTCATTTAGACACCCTTTATACCCAGCCTTTTGAAGTTTAAAAGGCCAATGATCTAAAAGGAAAAATAATTGAGTCACACTAATTGCATTTAATGTGTTTATATGGTATCAATATTGTAGAAAGCCTCTAGTTCTAAGAAATTGGATAAGACGTAAGCAGAGTATGAACTGAGATTGTTTTGTATGCAACAGCCACCTAAATTTTGTATTGTCAGCTCAGACATGTTTATAGAAGTCTCTCAGTCATGTTAAGGGCAGATATTTGGGTAATCTGTTAAATGTGGCAGATTTACTTGATTTTAATTGGTAATGACTGCTTAAACCACGCTTACTTCTGTTCACAGTCCAACAATAGCAGAAAAAAGACGTCGCAAAAATAAAAAAGCAATCCTGACAGAATTTGCCGGCTGGGAACGGGTTTGGTAAATTGAATCTGGCAGGTTCTGTAGTTAAGCAACTCAGCAGACTCTGGCAAGCTTCTAATAATAAACTTTGGTTCCTGCGCCTCTGTGTTGATTGGAGTTTATGGGGAATGCTGCAGTGTTTCCTTGCCAGAGGCCGGCGCTCTGTGTGTACCGGCCGCAGAGACGTTTTATTCCACTCAATCGATAAAGCATTTGAAACTGTAAATCATTTGACATTTGTAATCAGGGGGATCAAAGCGCGGGTTTTGGGGCAGCTGTTCGACTTCAGTATACCTGCCGGACGAAAGGACTTAACCAAAGGGCAGGAAGTAATTAAGGTTTCTTTGTGCATGCTTTTTTTTTTTCGTTCTCATGTCAATATAAATAATTAAATGCATATAGTGTATAAAATTCCCTCCCTTAACCATGACCCAGATTTAATTGCACAAAACTCAGGCTCGTCCTGCAGCGGTCTCCCCAACTCATATTGAGAGAACTTGAGAACATGACGTGCTCAATAACACCAGCTAGGGATGTATCTTATAACTGGGAGGACAGGGGTGCAAAGTATTATTCTCCTGAAGCACAGACGTTAATCAGATACAAAATCTAGGAATTTAAAATTTTCTCAAAGATTCTATATTTATTACAGATGTTCTCAGTTAGTTTGAAGTGTATTGACACTTTGACACATTGGAAATGTCAAATCTTCCCATATAGAATTTAAAAAAATCAGTAGGGTAAAATTTTACAGCAAAAATAAAACTAAATAAAATAAAATGCTTTACACTGTTGACCTGAAGCATTCACTGTTAACTGATGGATTTAAGATAAATAAGTATGGCTTTAGCTAACATTATCATATTAATGAATACATTTGGTAAATCCTATGACCACCTGAAGATTCACTGGATACAAAGTCTGAAAGGAAAATTTTATCAGCACAAATTGTCACTTTGGCAAGCAAACATAAATAGAAGTGCAGACTAAGCTTCAAACCTGTTTAATGCAACTAAGTATTTTTGATGTGTCACCTTCGCTAAAGATGTTTCGTGTTGGTATAAAAACTGTGTTGCGATTGGCTTCATTGCAGTATTTATTCTTATGGGTTTTTATCGAGTTATCGAATGCCTGAACAGTGCAGAATAGTAATGACTGGAAGGCAGGAATAATGAGTTATGGGCATGTAACCTTGTGATCAGCCTGCGGTAGTCCTCAGTTCGGTCCACACAAATTATTTCCTGACTGTCAGTTGTAGAAAAGTCCTTGAGAATAAACTGGCTCAGTGACTAATCATGTAAGAAGGACAGGGCTATAAGAAAACTATTGTCTCGATGTAAGTTCCATGAAATCTCCCCAGAAAAGTCGGATCTGTCAGAGCTGCGCGTTTTTCATTCGCTGGGGTTTTAATTAATTTAAACTGAGCAGAATAGACATTGACCCGTGGCCGTGTTTTATTAAGTGGGTTTTTAATGGTTAATTAGAGGCCAGTTAAATCTGTGTTTATGAGACATTAAATTGCTTTAGAGGGAAAAAACCTCACTCACTGTTTCATAGGTGCATTTACTCCACTGGAAAATGAGTATTCACGAACAGAAACACAACATGTATATTGTTATAGACAATGTATAGGGCTAAACTTAAGGTTGTTAAAGTGGAGTGTAGTACTGGCCCTTTACATTTGTCAGGGGCTGGGTAATTTTTGGAATGGCCACTTTTAAAGAAAACTTTGGGTCATTGTGTTGCAGACGGTTGAAATACCTGTGTAATGTACATTAATTTATCTATATAAGTAATTAAAACTCTCTGTTGAATGGCTTGGGGAAGGAGCTGGCATTTTATTGCAAAATATGGTAAAATACATACAAAATTTTTTTTTTTAATTAAAGGAGATAATTAACAGTCTTTGTACATAGGTTTTTTTTCATTATTATTGTGTGTGCTGTTTGTCCGCTTTATTTTTATGGGCTAAGATGATTTGTCTGGGCGATCAAGTTGCATCTCTTTTCATGCAACTTTGTTTAACATACAGTAGTGAAGTAGCTATACACAGAGAAAAATAGGACGTTGTTCCCTTTTCACTAACCTAAGTCTCTTGGAAGGGCAAATGTGTGCTATTCTGTGGCCCCCTCATTTGGCATCATACTCACTGATTCCCTCTGTAATTTCAACAGTTTTTGTCACTGCAATAATTTAATTATGCATCGTATTGGGAAATAATGTATTTGTTTAACTGCTGTGTTTTATATTATGTACCACTGAAAAACTGAAAATTTAGGAAGTTTCTGCACTGACGCCATCTTGATGCGATGCATTGACAGGGGACTAGGGGAAACTGGCCTGTGCTGCTTTCCATCTAAAAGGTTTACTTTGTTTGTAGAATCTGCCTGACTGAGGTAAGGCCAGCAGCAACTTGCCCTGAATGGGAGCAGTCCATGGGAATTACGACCCTTTAAAACCCTAAAGCCTGGACGGTGGGTTTGACCACTGATTACTGTACGCTGGCTGCTCTCCAAACAATTGCCTGCAAACATCCACGCCAACTGGTCCACAGAAGAGACTGGTGCACAAGTCGCAACAATTTAATGCAAACTAGCCGTGCCTCTCCTAACCTAGATTGGCTTGTACTAATATGCTGTGAATCTGTCCATGGCCAACACAGATCCAGCTGTGAATGCTTTAAAAGCAACACAACGTGTTACAACATGAATCTTATAATATACTAACTTTTTCTTCCATATAATTCGCAATTCTGAAAGTCCCTAGATCTAAAGATGAGAGAAGTTTGTGCAAAGTTATTTGCCCCTCATTCTAACATTTTCTGTCAAAGTGCATGGGATGAATCCATCCGTATGGTAAGTTTTGAAGAGAATATGGCCATAAATAATTAATGCTTCAAGTCAGTCATTGCATGGAACTAATTTAAATAATTCCTGCAAGGTTTTTAAATGTATTATTTAATTCTTATTTTTGCTGTGGTGTTCTAGATGGATCAGTGTGCCAGTGCTGTTCCAATCCAAGCATTAGAGCTGCAATCAACTCCAACTACTGACTACACCCTAGAACTGAGAGAGTTAGATATTATGACTCCATGACATTTATCCATGACACTGTCAATGGACAAGCGATACAGTATAGTTAAATCACTCCATTAGAGGTTTTTCAGTTACAGTCAAAACTAATCCAGACCTAATTTTCAGATCCTAAATGAATCAGACATTTTTCACGGTTGGGCTGGTTTGGATTTCCACAGCACCACTGCATACGTATGTAAAACATAATCAGACAGGTAAAACAGGTCAAACGAACAGGTCTTATTAATATGGATTAAATGGCTGCATAGTACGGCAGTTTGGTTCCTGACATGCATAGTGACACATGATTTATGTGTTGATTCTGAAATTGGAAGTCACAAACATTCTTAAAATTATAATCATAATGGAAGCCTGGACTGTGAACAAATCAAAACTTTGACAAATGCTAATTGCATTTAGTATGGATGTATTCAATAGCGTTTTTTTTTAAATTAAATATTTTATATTTTTAAAAATATTTTTTATATTCATAGAAAGAGCTATTAAATACAGTTATGTAAAGTGTGATTAATAGGTTGCCAAGTTTTGATTTTGTCCCTGCCCTAGTCTACATAATCTTTTTTTCTGAATTTATTTATTTTTTGGAGAAACGTGGATTTTGATGAAAAATATATACTATATAAACCAAACTTGAGTAATGTGTTGTCACCCAAACCCTAGACTATAGACTATAGACTCATTTATAACTTGAAATTGGACTTTTCTCATTATTCATAATTCAAAATTATATTAATTGTCATGACGTTTATGCGTTGTTATTTAGAAATCCTCCGTTAAATATGTAGCAAATTTATTTGTTCAGTAATGTGCTGAATTCCGATTAGCCATGATTTGATTTTTCTTTGGCATGCTAACATATACACTGCACTGCATGTCACAGACGCTGCAACAGGTACATTTTCTGTGTGACAGCCAATGAAAGACACACGGCAACAAAAGCTTACAAATGACTTTAGCCTCATGATAATGGCTCCTATTGCATTTCCACTTCAGCATTTTAATAGAAAAAGTTAAACTCACTATCCATGATTTACACTTGTACCACTGCTCTAAGACTAGGGACGAGCAGCACTGAGCACTATGACCAGGCACTCAGTATGGTGCGTTCCCAAATCACAAAACCTTCCCTCTTTGTTTCACAGGGACTTCAAAAAGGTTGGCGTGACGATCGTTGGACCTCAGAAGAAGATTGTGAGCAGCATCAAAGCACTTGAATCACACACAAAGAATGGCCCCGTTCCTGTGTAAACCTACCAGACACTGTCGCTGCTTTGGCTGTAGGCGAAGGGAATAAAATATTTTATGGCAAAAAAAGAAGTAAAATCAAATATAATATTTACACTGTATGAGGGCAATTTCCCCAGAAGATGTAACAGCCCAGCGCCTGTGGCTTATGGCTTTGGGACGGAGAATGGTTACCAAGCAATGACAAGTTGCCTTATTACTGGGATGCATGGAAGGGGAAATAGTCTACAGTGTCCAGGAAATGGTTGAACCTGGAGATGGGAGTAGGTCAACAGTGTTTTGTCCACAAAGCCCAACCCACCCTGGAAACTGAGTCCTACACAGGAAAAAATAAATTGTGTCAGCGTGCTCGATCTCTTCCAAGTGATCACTGCCGGAAGCTTGTAATGTGGAACAAGGGAGCACTTGACACCTTCAGTAATCCGTAAGGGGACAAAAGGCTCCCTCAGCTGGAAGCAGCACCTGGATTGTGAGATAAGTTAACTCAAGTTAGCAGGCTGCGTAACCTACTTCCTTTGCTGGAGACCTGTTCTCTGTCAGGGTGAATCCGCCTCTACGCCTCACTGCTCAGTTTTGTCATCTAAGGATGTGTATGCCTAGTGTCGGCTCTGGGAAAATCAGCTCTCTACAGCTTGAAAAGCCTGCTTAAACTCAACTTTGTGTAAGAGAAGAGAGATAACTGTCTGAAAGATTGGAATCAGGCAAAAGAGCATTCAGTGTCAGGTCATTGTCTTTTATAGGTAGTGGTGATAGTTGCCAAGATGTTACACAATTAGCAATAATATACAGTAAGTTAGCACTTCCGTTTGTTGTTTCCTTCAATATTCTTTACATGCAGTCTTTTTCTTTAGTCTCAATGTGTGTGAGAATGTCTCAAATCATGCTACATCGATATCAGTCGGAGAATGAAACATATTTAGCAAGCACAATAGCCACTGACCTGGGTCTCTACAAAGAATATTAATCTACAGTATATTTTTTCCAACAGAGTGATACATGAATGAATTTGTAAAAGCCACAAAATGTCAAGTTTGTCGCAAAGTAGAAACCAAGTTATTGCCGCCGGACATAACTTCCGTTCCCATTTAACATGAATGATTTACTATTCCTTACATTCTTTCAGCTATTTATCATGAATTTACTCATGGGCAATAAGTATATAGAACAATCCTATGACAACACACTTTCTCATTTATCCAGGTTTTCACCAACAGTCTTTGGATCATAGGGTCCAGTTTGCACTCGGGTGAGTGTCTTTAATGGCTGAGCCACGTGGGAGGAGTGTTCTAGAAGTAGTAAGGAAAGTAACAATGCTTTAGTATTAGTATTAGTTTTGAGATCCAAAAAGAAGATATATTTAGGCATTTAAGAGAACACCTAGAGGGCCTTAGAAAATTTCTGAAAACCTAACTGTAGCTTGGTACTTTGATAGCCATGGTCATGCATGTACCGCGTTCAATTTTTTTCTCATAATAATTTTGGTTATTTATGAGATGCCCAAGTCAGTTTGTTATTGTAAAACAGACATCGCCCCTTTTTACCTAACACATATAGTTTTTATTTATATTTTTTAAAACACAGTGAATGATTCTTTCTTCAGGATTCTTATACTTGGGGATCAATCTCAGGACGCTGTTCTTATATGTGCTGAGGACAAAGAGAGAAAGCCTTGCAATCTACTTTGCAGCCTGTAGTCCACTTCAGTTTGATTATCCAAGTACATGATGCTTAGAACTGACATAGGACACATGTCCTCAGTATATGTGTCACGGTATAGGGTGCACATTGGCTTACTGCGTTCCAGTACGCTTCATAAAAGGGATCTTTTTGCAGTTCTCCGCATCTGTAGCAGAAGGAGCGATTTTCACCTCACTGCTGGAAAAGGACTCCACCTGCAGAGAATGGTTTTCCCTGACCCGTGCCATGTTGCGATGAACACATACAGCTCGTCCCTCTTGAACCTGTTTGTAGCGGATGCCGCCCTCCGCTTCTTAAGCATGTAAATATGTAAACATGACAATGTAATAATAGCTAGCGGTACTGTCATTTACATGGCCATCACTTTGTACAAATGTTTGTATGTATAAAAAAGAGCAATATTTGTGCAGCATTAAAAGAAAAAAAAACTTTGTATTTTTTGTTTTTGTTTTGTATTATATTCGTTTTACGTTATTAAAAGCATCTATAATTTACATATTATTTATTTCGTAACATACAGTGCACAACTGAATGCTTTGTTTGAAGCAAACTATAAGTTATGACATGGCAATGACAATTTTATCAATGTTTTGTATTTACTTTATAAACATGAATTTAAAAAGAGCAATAGCGTTATTTGGCCCCTCCCCTTCTTCTCTTCTTTATTTAGATTTGTGTGTGTGCGTTTGAGTGTGTTTGTGTGTGCAAACATAGATGGCCTTCTACTAATGTAAAATGATTTGTAGTGGAAACATTTATATTTTTATAATAAACATCATGAAAATATTTTTTACTGAATGAATGCAGAGAAGCTGTCTCTCACTGCTTGTTTCTATTTTTACAATCCTCTCTCATCACAGTAAGAGTAAAATCTTTTCTTTTTTGTTTAACTTATGTGCATAAATAAAACCTCACACTGCGTATTCCCCTTTCAGTAACAAAATTTGGCTCATACTTGGGATTATTATTTATTCATTACGATTAGATTTAGTTGAGGAACCTACCACATAGAAAAAGTAAGGAAGCATTAACTCATTATCAGGTACCGGGGAGGAAAGATCATCCATTTACATGATTTATGCCTACTTTCATATGGCTTCCTCAACTATAAAAGAGATATTAAGAACATTTTGCTTGCTGAGATAAGAGATAAATGAATCCTCCGATCTGGCACAAAAGTAAAATTCCTTAGGAGAAAGTTTATTTAAGGTTGTGAATCAAGACACACTGCCCATAAAATGTGAGACATCTTA
The DNA here is from genome assembly GCA_025775045.1 of Hiodon tergisus. NCBI lineage: Eukaryota > Metazoa > Chordata > Actinopteri > Hiodontiformes > Hiodontidae > Hiodon > Hiodon tergisus. The sequence continues at coordinate 7,948,080 of JAOVYW010000001.1, forward strand.
AAAACTATATGAAAGAGAATGTCAAAATGCCCAATGTTTTTTTAGAGATCTGTAAATCTTAAATGGCACAGACTCTCATTGCAAGTAAGTCACGTGTTATTAACATCATGATTCAGACCTACTTAAACATTTATTCTTACAATGTAGATTCTTTTTTATTATTATATTTTGTTATAAGTGTACTAGTGTGGCGAAGTGGTTGGGGCATTTGGCTCGCAAGCAGAAGCAAGGCACCCTGAGTTGCTCCAATATCCTGCAGTATACATGGATGTCAAATCGTAAGCTGTACAACTTGTTAGTTGCCCTGGATAAGGGTGTCTGTGTAATAATAATTTGATTCATGAACAGTACAATGCGATCAGTGTCACTGAGACTATGGTTTTTGACCCCCTTATGCCTCACACTAGTGGAGACGCATGCTGGTTCATAGGAACTTGACCATTTTGTGAACACTTTCTCTATAATAAAAGATCCTTAACCCTTTGTGTAACATACTTTGACTCTAGTGTTCTCTGCGTGTTACGCACATATGGCCGCCAGCTCCAATGCCTCGGAGCAAACAGTCTCTGTTCTCAGTACATAATACACATATTTTAGTTTAAAAAGGCCATGTTACAGTACTTTTTCAATAAAACATTTCATACTCCTTACATGCTTTGTTAGGAGTTAGATTTATTGTGTGTCCTTAATGCAACTGATCTTTAAGGTTTCCAGTGCAGTCAAACATGAAGGTCCCAGAATGAGGGATTGCCTTTGTACCCTGCCCTGAACAGTTGAGAAGGACCAGATGTGGGGCTGCAGATGTGCTCTGAGAGGATATAGGGAAAGCAACACAGATTAGGACGTTACCCCCAGTGGAGCAACAATGAATAAAGCATGCCAAACTCTGCTCCAATTTGTTCAGAGGTGATCTGCGGCCCATCTGCTGCATTAAGTCCTTCATTAAGCATAGATACTGAGATAAAAAAAACCAGGGGGCATTGAATCCATGTCACTGCTGTGCAAACGTAATGAGCCTGTTGGAGTCCAGCGTATGTTAATTAAGCTGCGAACAGGCAGGTTAACCGCCTCCATTTGTCTTGTACAACGGCAGCAGGATTGGGAAACGGAGGATGCAGTCTGTACACTCCCTTGTTGTCCTGGTTGCTTTGGTAAAGCTGTCAGGCTTGTAATTGATTGTGTTGCCCTCTTTCACTGAGAGAACGGCTTGTACAGTGTCCCATCTGACGCAGTCCCTCCCTCCCCTGCAAGGACGTTGCCAGTTGAGGTGACTGCATGAATGAAGGACTCACAGATCAATTTTAATTATTGTAGATTTTTCACTAATACATAATTAAATAAATAGGACCCGTAAAAAATTTACCAAAAATATTATTGTTAGGAATGCGAAAGTTCTTGTAGAAAAGTTAGCAGCTGCCCAACAATGATACCATCTTCCAAAGGTATAGGCAAACAGATAATTTTCTTATTAATTGTATATACTTGTATAAATTGTATAAATCTTTGAGAGGAAGTGGAGCCAGGGGAACTGTGGGTTCTTTATTTTTTGGTAAACTTTGCAATGGTGATTGCAACAGTTCACTCATCACACATCATGCAACAATTTGCGTACAGAAATACCAGAACAAAAATCTAGAAAATATGTTGATACATCAATGAAAGCCTTCCATAACAGACTGTATTTATGGCAGAGATATCAGTTACCACTGAGTCAGCGGCATGGAATTGTATAAATAACGCAAAGCATCAGGACTCAGCAAGCTACACAGATAAACTCTTGTCTTGTGTGTCAAGTACTTGACCACAGGGACAAGTTCTCCGTTGTCTCAGTGCTCTGTCACAGACACCCCAAGGGGGAGAAGCGGCATCCACTTTCTGCCAGGGCCGATCATTCTGATCCCCCGTGCTGAGTCTCCAGTCCCCACAAAAGCTTCGCTTTGACTGGCTCGTCAATCTCTGGGTAACCTGGGGAAAGCTCTTTGTCACTTGGAGTTGGAAGCAGCTGCCTGGATTAAATGCGCTGCTCTGTTCTTGTTTCTGTAATAAATGATCTGTCAGATCCACAAAGGAGATTATCATTGAAAATTCTCAGCAGTGAAGGTACCCCTCAGCTAAAAGTAAAAAGGAGTGGTTACCTAACTTATCTAATGAATAAATAAAATCTTTAGGTTTGTCTGAAGACTAAAATAAATTATAATCATTTGTCTTTATAAATTATTCTAAGGGAAATTAAGGCGCCCAGATTATGCCATTTCAATAATTTGTAAAAATGAACTATTCATTTTTATGAATATTCATGGTACCAGCTGTTGAATTGGAATGTATTGATTTAGAATTTCCAAATATGTCCATCTCAGTAAGATACTTTTCAAAGTCTTCTATTTCTAGTCTTCCAAAGCTCTTAAATAAGCGTAAGCCAACACTGAGGATAGGCACAAGTGCCTCTACAAAAGTACAACGCCTGAAATTTGAAAACACAAAGAAATTCAGTGGAGTTTGGACAATGGAAAAGGGGTGGCATTCCTAAACTCTGACGGGTTCTGCTTGGGCCCAATACCACTGGATTGTTTTGGCTTTGTGCAGACCAAGATGAAGTCATTACTATGAAACCCAAGGCCGAATCACGGTGATACATCACCGTAAGGCTACTCAGAAGTGGCACATATTTAATGAACGTGTAATTATGTTAGACTACAGCATTCACAGGGACTATACATTGAATCTTGAGTGCTGAGTTAGAAACAGCTGGGTCTGCGATGTCTACCGTTTGCACAGCCTTATATTTCACACTTTAAATTGATTTAAGGTTTTTTTTTTTTTTGTGATTTTTTGAAAGGCCTACTCATCATGTAACTTTTTCAGCTCATCTTGTGACTTTTCAGTGACAGCAGAATTCACTTGGTCTAGCAGGATGGTTGTGTGATGAAATCATACTGGAGTATCATGGCCATAGTATTCAAAAAACCAATTCCGTGCCATTGAATGGTAGTTTTTTCTTTCTTATTTAAGAGATTAAGGATTTATCTTAAATTGGATTGCCTCAGATTGAAACAAACCAAACCATAGAGAAGATTCAGAGACGTGGAACAGACTTTCTCTTTGTCTTTAACATTTGACATACATTGGATTGCCTGTGAAAGTTTGCCATTCCATTTGCTGACCTCAGCTTCTATTTTGATCTTTCATTGTTTCAGTGATGTGTTCCATGCTTTACACCAGGAGGTGGCAGTTTTGTAAGCTGTCTGGTCCTTTTAAACTGGCGCCATGATACTGCATGCCTATGCATTGGTCCTTTCACAAGCACTGCTGATATTACGTATTCGGTTGTCATATGGAGTGCATTGACACAGCTGGTGTATCTTTCGCAAGCTCCACAAAGTGTACTTGAGCCATGAAAATAAGCACAATAATATATACCATTTTATAGAAGGTTCAATGCTGGTTCAACAATTACAAAATGTACTGTTTGCCTTATTTTAAGATACGGTTTAGGGCCCAACTTAATTGCCATCAAACCATAACCAGAGGTGTGACATTTATTCATTTTCATATATACATTTCCAGACCTTTTCTGGACGTTTTCAATAAACACCCTTAAGTGTGATAAAATGGTGAAATGATGTGCTTGATAGGCACAGTACAGAGAGAGCTATTTATAAAAAACTACAACGGGTCAGGCAGATCAGTAGCAACATTGTGTGTAGGTCCAAAGACCTGGCAAACATCTGGAAGCCAGGGTAATGGGGTCAATCTGACTCCATGTGGACCGCACCGGACAGCAGACAAAGACACTACTGAGTATCCTGGAAGCAGCCTGCTGAGATGAGAGCCCACAAGAGCATAACCATTAAACAGCCATAAAGGAGGCTGGGGGAATCTGCCATAACTCACATATAAAACAACATGAGATCGCAGGACTGCACTAACCTCAGAGCCACAGACAAAGGGATTCAGGTGTCCCTAGAGTAGGGTCGCTTTTAAACTGGGTCTTAGAAAATCATTTAATCCTCAAAATCCAGCATTGTAGGTATATTGTTATCATTATTTATTCCTATTTGGTTATTTTCTACAGTTCTCTTTTCCTGGCGTCTAAGACGACCAATCCTTAAAAAACTTTTTTTTACAACAGGAAGGCCCAAGAAATCTGACCATTTCAGTCCAAATAGTTAATGAGCAAGGCATGAACCAGTTTATAAAACTGCATGAGGATCTCATCTAAAAAGAAGAAAAAGACGTATTTCCAAAACATTTTTGTTCAATGAGATCATTTTGCTTCCCTGAAAAACCCTTGCTTATTAGCGTCACCCAAATTCCTGTATATATTTTGCTGAAAAGCAAAGCATTTTTATACATCTTTAAAGACTTGAATAAAACAGGTACTCTATTAATTTGCATCCAACATCTGCATCAGGGCGTAATTTGATGAAAGGGACAGTTTGTTAATTGCTGAAGTTTTGTTGAGTCTTAGAAAATGACTGTTGGTCATTATGGTAAGTTAATTCCCAGGATTAAGTTCTGTCACATCTTACTTTCCTCAAGAGGAGTGCACCAGTAGACAATAGGTCCCCCAGAGAGAAAAAGTCAGGACAGTTTCTCCCACTCTGGCCTTTTTTTAGTTTCCCGCAGAAAGGTACAGATATTTATTCCCTTGTTAATTCTCCCTGACATTTACAATTACTGCCCATTTAGATTCTGGCAGGGACTCCTTTACAAGTGCTGTTGATTGTCAAACACTGTTAGTAATCCTAAGAGCATTGCCCGCTTTAAAGAGACAGTGTGTATTGACTGAAGGCATCTGGGCAAGCGTGTTTATAATGTTCAAGTCACTCTGAATCTTGTTTCCAAATAGGAAATAATGAAGCCTCTTAGTTTCCTATTAATGTAATACCCATGCTGTCTTATTTCCAACTCCGTGTTCATAGGCAAACAATGGCCAAATGTTTTACATTCATTTGCAAACAGATGCATGTGCCATGGCCTATCAATGCAAAAAATAAATACTGCAGTTGAGGTATTTTCAGAACTTGCTGAATGCTATCTATTACTCTTTACGCCAGTATGTGAAATGAATAATGTAAATATTTACAGTTTATTTTGTCTATTCCACTCTGGGTGGCTTTGAAAGAATTTTGGCAGCTGTTCTCAGCCCTTCTCACACAAAAAGCAACTCTGTTTAATTTGTAAAGAGAAATAGCTATTAAAGTACTGATTATGTGATGGTCTGCTAACACTTCTGCCAGTGAAAAAGGTAATAGATGGCTTAACTTGGTCTGGTAAAAAAAACAAAAAAATCCAGCTTAATCAATTCATTACTTCTGTCCAATAAACCTTTTTTTTGGTACACATTCTTGTGTGTGGGTGCATATGTGCCTTCTACAGTGTAAACTGTTGTTTTGCTTGGTTATTGGCTTGTGTTAAGGGGGTTTTGTGTTGGTGACCTGGTTAGCGGTCATAGACACGCTGGACATTTAGATTTTCCTTAGAAGAGTACGTCCCGTGAATCGGTTTTTGATTTAGTGAGCATTTTCCTCAACACACAAGCTTCTGAAAATACTCAGCACTGTTTGTTTGTCATGGAGGCTGGGATACAAAATGGTGTATTACTGTAACATAATTCGATTTTAAAATTGCAGATATTTAACTTTAAGAATTCATATATGAGGAAATAATTTTAAAGATGTGATGATTTATATGTGTGTGTGTGTGTATATGTATATGTTATATTATATATTATATACTGTGTTCATTTTATGGTCTATTTAACATGTCTGGTTTTGTATAGAGCTATTTTCTACTTGTACTTTGTATTTTCTACTTTTTAACTTTATCTGATAGGGCTGGATGATCATCAGAGTTGATGATATGCTTGGACAAAGGTTTGGACTTGCTGATTCAATGCTAGCGCTGTTCACTGGCAGCAGATTTAATCTGTTAAGCGTTATTGGTGGTTCCATGTGTGGGTTGTCAGCTCAACCTCAATGTACGTCCAGAGACAGCTGAAATGGCTACTCCTTTTCTCAGGTTCAATGTTTGGGACATGGCCGCTATTTCTTTGGATTTTTTAATTGGACATGAAAAACAAATTTGTTGCATAAACTACGACTGTCTATTGAGTTTGGAGTGCAAACAATCGTAAATTTTGGAGTTCAAAATAGTCATTGTTTATTCTTGGGTTGAATTACATATTATGTTATGTTGTCATGTCTGGGCAATACGAACAACAAAGTTTAAATTTGACTGGGGTGAACCATAAATTCATTACCATCAGTAGTCATACACTGACTTTTGTGATGGCTTTAGGCCTATGTATGAAAATGATTCATATATATTGGATAGACAGAACCTTTACAGAACCTCCACACTGAGAAAACGTTTAAACAGCGATGTCGTTCCATTAGGTGGCTGTAATTTCGAACATTAGTTTCCCCTTACACCGCGGGGAGTTGTTACTGTACATTAACTTCCAACCCATAGCTATTATTCAACCGAGGCAAAGCAATAGCATGTCTTCGAGGTGACAGACCACCCCGATTCGAGCAAAGCCACTGTCAAGGGAAAGGATCTGGAGATGCTGTCATCCTGTTCTGTCAGCTATTGGCCAATGTTAGAGCAATCAGACAGACATGTGCTTTCTGATAACATGAGAACAAATGTAAAGGAGGGTTGTGCGTAATATGACCAATCACACCTGAGACTGGGAGTGCTTCCAAGCGATAATCAGGCCGGTGCTGTTCGTGGAAGTGCTAATTTATGCAGTATGATTTGAAGAGGTGCTGGGAAATCTAAAGAAAGAGATGAATATGTGACTGTTTGTGAACTCTCCTAGCAATGAGCAAATGGCTCATAATCAGTGGCATGTAGGATCAGTGCCCTTCTGGGTATTTTAATAAACAATATTTGTGATAATAAAAAAATAGATTGCGGCTATGAAATCAGCTGGGAGGGGAGATTAGGGTTTTTTTGACCTAGTGCCTTCCTGCGTTTGATTTGTTTATTCTGGTTGGTTTTTTAACCTTTATTATATTGGAACATTTAGTCTTTGAATATCTCTCAATCTTCGTTGCAAATTGTAGGCAACCTTTCTCACAGTGTGCCTTTGAATATATAAAGTGTAATATGATCTGCTATTCTGTTTAATAACAAAAATTGTCTCTGTGGAAAAGAAATTGTTGGCTACACGGGTATCATGATTTATGCTAGTGTCAGGTGGTGGTGTTTATTCATCACATATCTGTATTACCATGAGACATGCAGAGACACTAATGTTCATGAGCAAGTCACATGTAAAGGGTATGTCACTGCTAATTAATAGAGAAGTATTTCAAATAGATACTTCAGCCAGAAATGACACCATAGGCAAATATTTAGTTCTTTCCAAACAAATGGCTTGGGTCTACTTTATTTATAGATTATACAAGATTCATGCTTGTTACATCACAAATATAAGGTTTATAAAATGAACAAAAATCATACTGAGATCTAGTTTGGATTTGGGCGGAATGTCCTCAGTGCTGTGCCAGTGCTGTGTAACAGGAACGCTTCTGTTGGGTGGGGTAGATACCTTTATTGCTAAGTCTGCTTTTGAAATTAATTCACAATCAATTTGCGGAAATAGGTTTAAGAATTCAGTCCCCAAACGGCAATTTGGGAAGCAAAAGGTCATATACAGGTATTATTTAAATCATTTCAAGTCATGTGCGAGAGAAAATATTATTTTCTATACTACTTGATGGATGCTTATCACTCTATAATACTGTGCCATGCGGCCATGAGTACCGCCCTCAGGCAGGTGGGGAACTCCTGGACCGGCCTTGACTGACGGGCGCCTTGTTAATGCACCTGATTGTGGTTTCGTTGAATGCCCACACTCAGATGTTCCTAATTATGTTTGAACTTTAGAAGGGACAGTTTTGGGACAGAAAAGGTTGGTAAGCTGCCGAATAAAAAGCAAAAAAGCATCTGGCCACTCCCAAACCAGGCACGCCCTGTGTTACGCATGCTTATGCATAATTTGGGCTGACCTGTAAAGTTGTTTCTTTTCTGATTTCATGTAGTTCTCACACAAAACCTAAATGTTCAGTCCATCCTTTAGCCATCTTGAGTGATGAGATGGAGGGTGGAATTTGACCATAGAACCTTCAGCTGCAAAGACCTTTCAGTGCTGTCAACTCTCTATTAGTAGGCCCACCCTCGTTAATCTGGCTTTCTCCTAGGCGGCGGGAAAGACTCTGACCACCTTCATGGCTACAATACCTTTCCTTGCATCTCAACACTTTTTCTATGCTTCCATAGTTCATTCCTGCTGAGACTACACAATTGTCGCACCAACATTTCATAGCATTTAACTCCCCTGGCTTGGCAGCTTCTAACTACATTCTGCTTTTCTTGAGTGTTTTCTCCCCCCGCCTCTCCCCAACGTGGGAGAGATAAGATGTGGCAAATCTGAAGAATGGTATCATCTCCAGTGCAGTTCTGGCAGCAAGAATGGACCTCCCACAAAGAACCTCACTGTTTGCTGTATTCTGTATGTGTCTACTATTATATATTTTTACTCGACTGCTTCTGGGGTCAGGCAATCATTTTCCAGTTTTTCCACATTGGCAGTGGGTTTTCTGGTTTTTTGATTCCCTCTGTTAAATGCAACCTGTTAAGGGCAAATTCTGTTTGTAAAAATGCACTATAACAAATACAATTTGATTGATTGATTGATGTAGATTTTGATCTAGAAATGATACATCAGACATTACATCATCTTAGAGTGTGTTTGTTTACGTATAATTTAAGTTCCAAAAATGTATTTGGCCACTCCAGTTAAAGGGCCCTTGAGTTCTACCCCTGGAACCAAAATCACGTGTGACATTCCATAATTGGCCACCAACTCCTATATGCAATGTGAGGTTGTGCTAAAGAGGGAAAATGCATTTGTAAACATTATTTGTCATTGTGTTCTGTATGGTTTATGTTCAAATATAAGCTGGATGAATTAATTACAGAGCTCAGTCTTGGGGGTTTGCATTGAGCTGTAACATTTTGAAATCTTAGTATATCCAGACCAAAAGGGGCCAGGGCTCTGTGCGTGTGTTTTTCCACTGGCCTAAATTTCGTTCTCACTGTCACACATTTTTTTGCAAGTGGTTGCGCGATGGAACCAACATCTACTCATGCTGAGTAATGTCTTTGCATGCAGTGAAAATCTGTTTCGGGAAAAATGTATAAAGTGAGTCACAATGCAGCTTGTTAGTTTGTTTGCTTGGTGGTAACGGTTTAATTAATTTGTTTGTCGTTAAATATCGGACAATTCAGTTCCCCATAAAGATTGGGCAGAATGACTACGCAGTGTTGTAATGTGGCATGCTGACTTATACTGGATTTTACTATCCCTTTTTCAACTGTGAAAAAGAAGAAAAGGGAACAAACGCCTTGGGTTGATTATGTTAACTCTGCAAGGCCCCTTTTCAGTAACTTAAAAGAATACAGGTGTTGTGGATATATGGTGCTGTGTTCTGTTTGGCACGTTGACTACAAGAATGTTTTTCGAAACAAATGATCCTGAGACCAGGCCCAGAATTCTGGTCGGAACTTGGCTTTTCAGAATGGAAACATCTAAAGTGGGTGTTTACATCATACCTCTGTTTTGCTAGCCCGCAATCTGTTCTTCATAAGACGTATTAGCCACCATTTAGTTAATAACATGAGTGGTTTTAGCTCAATGGCAATATTGTTGAGCTATGAGATGTGACTCAGCCGGCTAAACAAGAACAAGGTGTCTGTCTCTCTGCCAACAGTAGGTCAGAAAATTATTTCTTTTTTTGGCCCTCAACCCTGCTTTCCATGCAGAGATGCTGTAATACAAGTGGTTTCCATTTGAATATATAAACCAAGTACATTTTAAAAGCTATCTGTCTTACTATCTGTTGGAGATAGACAAGGTCCGGTTCTGTGGAAAGTTTTAGACGCTGGGTTAAATAGGTGAGTGCACACTTGTAGACACTTATTAAGAAGCAGGCCACTGCAGATGCTTTCCCAATGTGTTACTTGGATTTGTAGCAATGCCCACAGTGCTCACAGGGAGCAATACGGCAGAGAAACACTCCTGGCATTAATTTTAGTGACAGGGATTGACTGCAGCACTAAACGTAGTTCAGTTGACTGGCCTCAACGAAAAGAACAATAAAACAAAGAATATCAATTATAAATTCCACAATAAACATGCAACAGCTATTCAAATAAGCCAATGGATGAATCATCCCAAAAGTAGATAAATTGTATTACTCCATGTGAAATTTAAGACATATATACGATATATACTATACAAATTCCCCAAATAAATCAGTCACAAAAAAGATAAAAAAATCACAAAAAGATACAGATTTTAATTCAATATCTCTTTTGAATTGCCTTTGAACACTCAATTATTCAATTGGCAGTAGGATGCATTTGTTTTAACCTGAACTGATTTTACTAGATTCACAAAAGCACAAACTTAAAGAGTATTAGACCATTTAGAGTTCAAACTGCCTAACTTAAATAAAACCTTTTGAGATAACAGCTGACTGTCAACTATAATCTACCCCACCCCCTGATTAGAAACTGCATCATTCAGTGAAATAGTCTCTTTATCAGCTGTTAGCAGATTAAGTCTGTTTCTGCCAAACACCAGCCCTTAGTGTTTATGTGTAATTTATGTTTGTTATGGGGTGGTTTTAAAAATCTCTCTGTTAGTGTTTAAAAAAAACCCCAAAAAATACCTCCCAAAAAACCCCAAGAAGCTCCTGAAATACTTTGTTTCATTACTTCCTGCACCGAAGCATTTTAACGAGATGGTGTTATAAACCAAGAACTATCAAGTAAATAATTTCCCTTTGGATGCAAACAACAAAGAAAGTGTAATACTAATCATGAATGTGTTTTTTTACAGGCAAAGGTGCCAGTAGATATTAGATTTTCTGAGAGGGGAAAACACCTGGTTTCAGTGGCAGCAGTAACTGGCAGCTGACAACATCCTACAACCTAAACATAATCAGTGGTGTGAGATGATTGAGATGATTATGGGGATAATGGTTAGGCAGAGAGATGGTCTCCTGCTAGGGTTCAGAACTCGAGGAAGCGTGCAGCACTAAGGATGGAGCTCACAGAGAGATAAGGAGAGAATTAGTAGCCAGAGGTTTGATTGTGTGATTGCTTTTAGTAATTGTATTTCTATGTAGAAGTTCAAGTTTATAACCATAGTAAACTTATTAGTATTGAAGTGTAATGTGATATTTTGTCACTGAACTTATATAAAAACCAGAAATAATTAACAATTAAAACAATTAAATAGGTATGGTTAATATGAGATGCTTCAAAATTAGATCCTTCAATTTTCTTTCAAAGTTAAGCACTGTAGCATTTCATTTTCATGTGCATGACTCTAGAGTTTATTTTAAAATAACATCGACAATTTTTTATTCATTGAATTGAAATCTGTATTACCGCAACAATATGGATGCAGACTTCAGTGTGTTTGAAAATCTGACCACACATCACCAGGGAGTCTCTCTGTTCTCTCATGGAGCTTTGATCCAGAAGATGACAGACCACTCAAGCTATCTGACACAAATCGCTATAATTGGTCGGAAGTCAAATGGTTGTGCTGGGTCAACCTAGCAATAATCTCTCCCGAGTCTGATATTGTTGAGAAACAGGAGAATTGACTAACCCAGATGAGGTCTGCTTGGTTTTCTCCTGCTGAAAAAGACTGAGTATGTGCCCCTGGAGTTTGTGTCGATCAGCTCCTCCATCTATCCAGAATGACATAGAGATACAGCTCATTTCCTACCTGAAATTGAATTCTCCATTCTCCCTTTGTCCATGGGTGCGTACCGATGTCAGAAGATAAGTGCAGTGCTTACACAAGTGCAATGAGGCCGCATGATAAGAAAGCAAACATTATCCGGTCGTTTGGTTAATGGCTTCTATTAGCAACCTGCATCTTTACAACCTCATGCGGGGGGTACAATTCTCTAGAACAGGAATACTTGGTGGACTACAGGAACACAAGTGCAGCGTGTCTTTGTATTTCAGATAGGGTAAAATGTGGTTTAACTGTAATACCATGCTTAATGTGTCTTTTAATCCCTGGTATTTGGCCAGGTCTGCAGGTTTGTAAGTGCAGAGAACAGTTTTCCGTCCCCCCACTGACAACGGGGATGAATTTTTGTGAGATGACACAGGGAGACAGGTGACTGTCAGGCTGAGGCAGCATCTGTGGGGAGATGACAGCTCTGATTCGATCTAAAATGTGTGCTGCAATGATAACAAAACAGAAGCAGAAAATAAATCACAAAAAATGTTATGTAACACTGATTTTTACCCACCATATTTTACTGAAAAACAGACGGCAAGTATTTTGGTCAAAATACATTTTGATGAGTTTGGTTTTTTTGGGGTTTTTTGTACAAAATCATTTTGTGTTTCATCTGATACATGAGGTTCCTGAGATCAAATCAAACCTTAAAAAATATATGCATATAAATATTTTAAACACACAATACAATAACGTAAGAATTACGATGTGCACGTATTATTAACACTGATTTTCTCTCGCCAAAGCATCCTGTTGTGTAGAATGGTGAGTGCATTTCTGCACAGCAGGACTTAACTTGTGACAGGAAGGATTAAGCGCACTATCCTCAGGCACAGACTGCCTTTATTTAATTGACTGCATTTTAAATCAGCGTTTTCTCTTGAGCTGTAATCAGGAGAAGACGTCTGACTTCACAGGCGATGGAAACAGGGGAAGCGCACAAACCTTGCATTGCGAGAGTAAGATAAATGGACGTACTTAGTGTATGCACAGAATTAATTACAGAATACAATATTCTATGACATAGTTATAGTGAGGCGGTAAAGACAGCTGCTGTTTCTGTTTTTTTTCCTTCCTTTCTTCCACTGCAGATACAGACAACCGGCTGGAGGGTGAGAATTGGAGTAGGGAATTGGTTGATTGATTGGAGACAATCTCAGGCTAAAAGCCAGGATGTGGTGTGAAGGCAGATAAGAAAAAACACTGTGGGATTTCGGCTTATTTGGTTGTGTGCAATGATATGGGATGCCACACTAAACACTAACTGCTTTTGACAAATTGCCCAAAATTGTGGAAAATTAACTGAGCTTTCTGTGGCTTTCAACCATGTCTGACACAGCGAATATACACAAATCTGGTCATGGTTTAGTGGTTAATGTATCAGACATTAGACAAAATACTTGTAAATAATCCAAAGTCAAAATTTATACATTAAAAAATGTGTTACCTGTCATCAGAATGAAGTCTGAAATAACAGAACTGTTAAACAGCAAATTAAAAGCAATTTCCATCAAAGGAAAGTCTGTTGAAACTACCCTCAATCCTCACATTAATTTATTTAACATCACAGTATTTTGTTCTCAAATTAAGAGAATCCTTTCTATATATTTAGCGTTAGAAGATATAAAGTACTGTGCAAAAGTCTTAGGCACATGTAAAATAAAATTCTGTAAAGTGAAGTAGCTTTCAAAAATAAGGAAATGCAAAGTTTCTAAATATAAAATAAATACTATGGACAATAGATAAACAAAAATATAATATTTTTATATTTGTTGTGTGCACCCTTTGCCTTTAAAACTGCATCAATTATCTTAGGTACACTGTTGTGCAGTTTTATTATACAATCGGCAGGTATATTAATCCAAGCATCTTGGAGAACTTGACACAGTACTTCTACAGACTTTGGCTGTCTGCTTTGCTTCTGTCTGTCCAGGTAATAACCGACAGCCTCGATGATGTTGAGATCAGGGCTCTGTGGAGACAATATGATCTGTGGCGGAATTCCTTTTTCTTCTTTCAGAAAATGAATGTTTGGACATCTAAATGCAGAAGACAAAATATAAACTTGAAAGAATAGATTTGTGTAAAAAAGCTAGGGTGCCTAAGACTTTTGCACAGTTCTGTTCAGTTTTATTGGTGAATTTATATAAAAATTGGTGCCATTTGACTGAAAAACTATTCTGCCTAAGCAAAAATATGGCCATTTATCTCAAAGTTGTATTGAAAGAACGCAAGTTGGAAGACAAAAAGGGTAAGAGCTTGTCAGAGATCAACCATCCACAAAAAGGCGTAATTTGTTTGTGCAGGAGAAATGCATGCCAGCCTTTTTCAAATGGGGAGCATTCTATCATGTTACTGAAGCTAAAGCTGTACCCCCTGGCTTCTTAAATTGGTTTACACTTCCTGTACTTTGAAGTCCTGTGCTGGTTTAACTGCTCTATTGGTCGGAGTACAAGAGCACAGAAAGCAATTATTGCCACTCAAAACAATCACACGATGAAGGGCAGAGAATCTTGTTATTCTTGTTATGGTGCTAGACATAAAAGATCAGTCTGATCAAAACCATCTCTCCGTCAACTTAAAACAAAAATGACACGGTTACAGGTGTGGATTTTGAAGCTCCATTGTAATAGTCCACCTGAAAAGAATTCCAGTTCAGTGAAGATTGACGCCATGGTTTAAAAATAGAGTATCAAATAACATTTGGACATTGATTTGGATCTAGCTGGATAAGTAGATTATTTTATGGAGGTTATATTTCAGGTGGATTTCCTTCTGTGTATATTTAAGCTCCAGTAAATACAGAATTACGCTTGACGATGTCTCAGAGCCCATCCAGTGTGCTACTGGTTTCAATAAATGTAGAGGAACTGTAGCTAAACCATAGTATCTAAGCATACGTTTCCACTCACATTTGGCTGTACAAAATGATGAAGGGTAAATTTTGACTGTCACCTTGCCTGATTAACCTTTGTGCAGGATCTTTAGACAATATTAATTGTGCAAAATGATAAGTAAGCAGCTTTGGAAAATTTCAACAGCCTTTGTTTAAACTCGTTTCAGCAAAAGAATAAATCACAAGACCTTGCCTTTCCATTGCTTCTGAAATTCTTATCAGTTCAGTAATCAGCTTTTTAGAATCAAAGAGATGCATTTTCTTGTAATGTAATATTTATGACATCCCACCTCACATTAGTGTCTTACAGTCTTACTTTGATGCTTTCGCTATTTAACGAACTAGTCTCATACGGTCGACAATTTTTACACAGCTTGGGTGTCCATCTTTGGAGTCTTTGCTTCGACCTGACTAACTCCAAATAGAAGTTTCTCTCCCCTGTAGCCATTCAACATGTCATTTAGCAGCTGTTTTTATGGACAGCACACCCCATTGTTTTGTATTTGTGAGCAGAGTAAAGGGGTCTGTAAATGAAAGTTCCAACTGAAATGGTCTCGTCTACACCGGAATGGCCAATGTCTCCATTCATAATGTTGATGTCAGGAATTTCAGGGGGGAAAATTCCCCCAGTGGTAAAGTTTGCTTAACTACTTTCATTATTGTAAATATTGTGTCATAAAGATATCATAAAGTACTTCATAATATAACAAACAGGTTATTATGTCCCGGGGACCAGCTTAACCTTTCTTTATATATGGTTAGTTTATTTGGCATTCTGGTTCGCGATTGTAATATTTATTTGGTGTTGAAGGCAATGATCAGACAACCCCATCTTTGTGATTTCCACGGTGCAGGCAGATGGGCCACATATCACATCTGCGCCCTTTACAGTATGGTGAAATTCTGAGATTGCTGCTCTTGCAGAAAAGATTCAGTTTATGAGTCTAGAAAAGCACACACATAGAATGATCTATTAAGTCCAAAAAAACATCCTTATCTTAATAGGATTAAGGTTTTATTTCCCGTTATTCCTTCAAAGCCTGGATTGCCAAATCCATCACGTTTTAATATTAATTGAATCTTTCGATTCTGAAACCCATGCCTTTGCAAAATTTGTTTTACTCACGTTGTTGAGTAAAGGTGTCAAGAATAAATAATGTTTTGTACATTTGATGTTGTCTGTTGCACCTAATGGATTTTATGGACAAAAACATTCATTCTAATTAGGTTTTAAGTTTTTTAAAGTTTTGTTTTAAGTTTTTTAAAGTTTTTTAATCTGAAAAACATTTTTTAAATTATCATAATTATGGCTCACATGCTGCACACGCTATATAAATCATAATTTTTAGAATTAACGAGAAAGCAAAGTCTGCATTTTAGCAGCTCGATAATCACCTTTTTTTCCAAAATTATTCATTGCCATTTAAAAGAATTGGAGCAATGAAAACATTTGACCTTCAGAGACCAATCTATCTTACATTAACTGTCTATATTCTCCAAGCTCTGTAGTGAAAACATTTTGAAATGTATACACGTATAGCAAATTTATAACATAAAATGATGCTGAAACAATTACATTAAAACAAACATTAACAAATTATGAAAGCCATGTTTCCCAGATCCACGGCAAGTGAGTTGGAATAGGAACAAAAAACCTATAAAATGTCTTCCTTTTTTTCACGTAATTTGGTACAGTCAGTTATAAGCTTTCTCTGGAAAGAGTTGGGGTTGATGGTGTTCAGATCTATGTCTTCTTAAAAAATAACAGTATATTCTGAAATGCATCAAGGATGGAGCCCTCACCGTGAATTACCCAGGGAAGAGGGAAGGGAACTAAGGGGGGTGCTAATTCTATGAGGTTTGGGCAATCTCTTGAGTTTGGCTAATGGTCACAGCAGTATACCTGTCAGCTGATGGTTTTCCAGGACTCAGACAATGAAGTGCTAACGAATGGATGTCTGTGGCTTTTCGGGTTACACAACTCGAGGTACTGATCGACAGAGGGCCAGCTTTGTGAGAAATGTCCCCCAAGGCATTCTGTGGAGCATTTCCCGTATGCAATACGCTGTCTTGATAGAACGACCGTACATACATCTAACATACTGATCCAAATAAGGTAGTGCCATGATCAGTCACCTGCCTTATAATTTGTTCCAAAAATTCTTCACTCACAGTTCTGAAATGTTAATTGCGACACCTCACTAATATAGGACTTTCATTGCATAGTTACATTATGTATGGGAAATATGCAAATACTTCAGAATCTTTGTGTTTTTAAGTCGGATTCATAAATAATGCACCTCTGTCAATTTAATTCCTAACCACTTGCAAATAGTGATGAATCCCTATAGTTGTGGAATAGTGACTTGAATGTGCTAAGATTAGCATGAGACACACCCTGGAAATCCCATACAAGGGATCTAATTTCACAGTCAAAGAGCCTAGACTCAACCAAAAAAAGTCAAAACAATGTGTAACTAATGCAGTTGAGGCCTGAAAACTGGTTTTATTTAGGAAAATTCAAACCATAACCTTGAGGACTGTAAAAAAGTCAATTTAACAGTAAAACACAGTCGAAATTGAATTGAAGCTGTTTACTTGCACCAATGTTTTGACAAAGCCAATTTATTGCAAAAATAAAATTGATCACAAAATTGCTCACAAATATGCTAGCCGCCTCCAGCAGCTCCTGGGTCTAAGAATATATCAACGGTGCTGATCAGTAAAATGATCGAGATGCAGGTTCCTCCTGGTCATTGGACAATGACGTTCAATATGTTACACTTAGCATTAACAATCAGTTGCACATTAATTGAACAGTAAGTCTCATTTAAGCAGTGTAATTGTGATCTATAGCTCTGACAGCTCTTCGCCGCTGTTTGGAGGCTGATATTGAATGGAAATTTAGTAGGCTATGATCAGGTATAAGCATGACTCCTTATACCATTCAGCACTTTGGGGAGCATGCAAATAATGTCTGGTAGGGATGTCCTGGCCCTGCATTCTGTTTCCCTCTGAAACGTCCTGGTTTGAAGGACCTGAATTTTGAGAGTTGGGTTGGAACGGTTGGTCTGCCTTCTTAACTTTTCCAGGCAATTGCAAAAAGTCAGACGCACCTCTTTCGACAATCTAAAATGGCTTGAAAGCCATTCCTCATTTCGGCAAACACATCTTGCTGATCTCTAAAGCTCTCTTTTCAAAGACCAGCCATCTCCATACTTCAAAAAGGCCAAAGACACCAAATATGCTTACCATATATATTTCATTTTTATTGGAAAATAAATTCTGGATACGCTTTATAATATGAACTGAAATTAGCCTATTCCTTAAAAGACTTTAATACAAAGACACAAAATCTAATATATAACCCTATTGTAAGGGTAATTTGTGGAATACTCTTAATATGGATTGCCTTAGTTGCGTGTTCATTCACAGACAAAACACTCGATTAATTAATTAAACCACTCAAATTAATTAAACCAAACCTTGCTTTCTTCTCAAACAATATATTCCAGGGAAACATGAGTCAATGAATTCCAAAGTTGGCATCAGATTGATCAAACCTGCAAAATCTCTCTCACAAGGCTCAGAGCCAATCGGCTTAAGTATAACCAGTCTAAAGTTAAAACTTGTAAAATTCCTTATTCAACACATCATTGCTTCTACAATCGGGCATTACTCCTGTAATGGGGATTTATGCGAAGGCTGAAGAAAAATATTAATCAGACCGTGTTTTATTGTGTGAACTCCATCTATACTTGACAACAGAACAAGCTGAAAACAGCACAGCTGAGCAATGCACATGTCAGGGTTTCACAATTGACACTTCTGGTCTGTGAGGTAAGTGAAAATAGCTTTTTCTTTCATGTGATTCAAAGCCTTTGCCAGCATCTGTCGGCTGAGAACTGCATGTAATTTCACACCTCCAGTAATTCTGTTTCGCTGAGAGGTAAAAATAAGAATGAAAATGTCTTCTTCATGATAATGTTAATGATGTAACTTAATCAAAAACATGCATCAACCTGGAAATTATAAGAGCAGAATATGCAATGTGCCAGTCTAAACTTATATATATATTAATATATTTGAGGTAAACTTATTAATTTGCTTATTTTTATAGTTTAGGATTGGTCTAGAACTGCAACATATGTGGTCTTTGACGTTTTGAATCGCATCAGTCATTTTCCCTATAACTTATATCTGCTTATTAATTGCAGATGTTTAAGCAGACTCTTAAACTTAAATTACAAGGAAACAACACATTTTGGAATAGTTATGTTTCCCGCCTCATTATTAGCATCAATAACTGGTATGTTCACCTTCACACTTAGAAGCATGGAATTAAATTTTTTGGGACCATGTCCAAAACCTCTTTCTCTGTTTTTCCGACTTCCCCACATCTTAACATAACGGCTCTGGGCCCAGTGAATCACACCGTGTGCTCAATACACGTAGATCCTCATGTGTCTCCATCAGAGGGAGGTTCTGTGGACCAAACGGCTCCAGGAGGACCCTGAGCACACACAGCCATATGGATGTTCATTAGGTACATGCCAGATGGTTGTCGGTGGGGAGCCAGACCTGCCCCTTTGTTTGTAAGACCTCCAGGACCCGTAAATACATGTAGAGCAAATAACCTAATTGCAGACATGACCGAGGGTTACACAGAGCAGGAAGGCAGAAAGAAGAGTGTAGCTTGGTGTAGGGTTCTTCCCCATTCCCCAGATCGCCATTGCTGCCAATTCAAAATATTTTTATGTGCTTATTAGATGCACTCAATTCCCTGGGTGTGGAAATGGTTTAATACCACAGAGCAGTCATATGATTTCATAACATTTATACGTAACATGACCACTTATAGCGTTCACTGAATGCCAAAGAGACAATCAATAGCTTTGCCAGAAACTGTGATACAATACTCTTTATTATATCCCATACGAGAGAGGGGAGGTTCATAATTTGTAGTGAAGGTTGGAAGGTTTCCTAAGTAAATCATGAGACAGATCGTAAGAGGGGGGATTGCTAGACTTCCAAAGTAGACTACTACGCAGCCTAAGATGAACTCATTTCACTATATCACACTGCTTTTTCACTCACTTCCAAAGTGTCCTCTGTGCTTTACAGGTCTCCTGAATGGCCAGTTTAAGTTGCTTTGGATAAAAGGTGGATGAAGGGAAAACCATGGAAAAGAGTACATTTCCTTTTATGCCGTTTTGGTAATCTTTATGTCTGAATTTTCTACGTGATAACACGTATCCTTGTTCTGCTTGTGTCATAAGCATTAACAGGGAAGAATTCTACAAGACTGTCTGCAGCTTTCTGCAATCCATTACAGAGTTAAAGCTTGCTGGTTTCAATATTTCGCTTCAAATGCATTAATGCCAAATTTACAGCTCAATTTGATTTTTTTTCTACGTTCAATTTCAACATCTCTGATTGGTCACGGTGTGATCTGCTTCTCTTCTTAACCACACAGGGAGTTTTGTATGCTCCTTTGTGTCTTGACCCTGGTAGCGAGCTTGAGCCCTAAACCACATGACGTCACCCATTGCCCGTTGCCAAGCTATTATTGTGAAAAATCCAGAGCCCTGGAGCAGCCAATAGCAATGTTGGGATACGTCTGCTTAAGATATCTGAAAAATAATAATTTTTTATTATTTGTAGTTTGGTTTCTCACAAACTCATCTGTCATTGCACTATATACATCTGTGAAATCTCTAAATCATAATTGAATATAAAAAGTTCCTGCTAAACCATTGAAATATTTCAATTAAGTAGTCTGTCAAAGAGGTCCCCAGGCAAGCCCCAGTTTTTCCAAAAGGAAAGAAGTTTACCATACACAACCCTGCCTACCCTTCTAAGGACATAACCACTGTAAAAGAAAGTGGTCACCTTTATTTCATTATTGCTCTATTAAAATTGAGAATGCCATGAAAGAGATTTTTTAACAATTTATTCTGTTGATTCAATTGATAAATTCTTGTTACAGATCTGTTAGCAATAGCCACGCTCTGTAGTGAGGAATGCCTGTACTGGTATTCATATCAATCTGCTGGCATAAACAATATTATAAATTGAACCATATTTCCCTTGCCACATATGCATAAAGTTTAATCTTTGTGTCCTTTATAATGATTGTTTTTCAGGATTTTCCAAGTTCCTTGCTTGATATGGAAAAGCACCAGGGCTACCTACATCCTGTCACAGTTCACAACACAGCCCCAGTTCCTCACTTGATATTATCTGTCTATTTTCAGTACTTCACACAAATCTTTCCCACTAATCATGCAATTAACATTCCTGAAGCCCATGTGCACTGGTCCAATCACCCTCTGCTCACATTGGCCCTGCACCTTCCAACTTGGTTTTCTGTTCCACACATAAACCCCGCATTAACCTTCACGCTTTGTGATGTCTTTCCAGTTTCACTACAGTGTCTTTGAGCAGTCAGCCTTGCCTTGCCTTGCCTTGCCTTGCCTTGCCTTGCCTTGCCTTGCCTTGCCTGACCCGTTCCTTGTAAGCCTGATCGCAAGACCATATCTATTGTCTCTGACCACGTTTTTGGCTATCCTTGATTGATTTGTTCTGCCGTTACTCGACCTGCGCCTGTCTGACCTTCCCTCTCAGAAGCGAAACTGGGTTCTCCTGTTCCTGTACACTGCATTACACCTCTTTTTAGTGACTACAGCTTTAAATAAATCAACATTAGCTATTCTTTAAAAAGCACCCTCCTTGCACATTTCTTATTATTTAGACATATTAATATTAGCATGTTACATGCTAATGAAAACGAGTCATCTTACAAGAGTCTGTTAATCAAAGTGATCTTCCTTTGAACATGTTTCTTCATGTTATATATATATTTTATTTATTTATTTATTTATTATTCTCTATAACAAGAGTTAAGCGTTTATAAAGGTTGGAAAGTTGAAATTAGAAAGCGGGCAAAATATACACAGCCTATTTTCTCTCTATTCCCCTGAGATATAACAGCTTCAGTCTATTAACACCTCTGCAGG
>JAOVYW010000001.1:8001061-8023223 GCA_025775045.1 Hiodon tergisus
ACACTCACACACTCACATTCACAAACACACACTCACATTCACAAACACACACTCACATTCACAAACACACACTCACAAACACACACTCACATTCACAAACACACACTCACACACACACACTCACAAACACACACTCACATTCACAAACACACACTCACACACACTCACATTCACAAACACACACTCACATTCACAAACACACACTCACAAACACACACTCACATTCACAAACACACACTCACACACACACACTCACAAACACACACTCACATTCACAAACACACACTCACACACACTCACATTCACAAACACACACTCACACACACACACTCACATTCACCAACACACACTCACATTCACAAACACACACTCACACACACAAACACACACTCACACACACTCACATTCACAAACACACACTCACACTCACAAACACACACTCACAAACACACACTCACACACACTCACATTCACAAACACACACTCACACACACACACATTCACAAACACACACTCACATTCACAAACACACACTCACACACACTCACATTCACAAACACACACTCACACACACTCACACTCACAAACACACACTCACAAACACACACTCACACACACTCACATTCACAAACACACACACACTCACACACACACACACATTCACAAACACACACTCACACACACTCACACTCACAAACACACACTCAGATTCACAAACACGCACTCACACACACTCACACTCACAAACACACACTCACATTCACAAACACACATTCACACACACTCACAAACACACACACACTCACACACACACACAGTCACACCCACACACACACACACAGTCACACACACTCACACACAAAGACACACACACAGTCACACACACACACAGTCACACAAACACACACTCACACACACACACACACACACACACACACACGCACAGTCACACACACACAGTCACACACAAACACACAGTCACACACACTGCCTCTCTCAACAAACACTCACAAACATACACACATACACACTGCCACACCGTCACACAACAAACATACACACATACACACTGTCACACCGTCACACACACCGATTGTATAAGTAAGTGTTGTACTGATCTCAAACACACTTGGGTTGAAATTTAGTTCTGAATGCTTTGTTGGCTTGATAAACAGTTTGATGGTGAAATGAATTTGTAATAAACATATTATAAATAAAATAAGAAGAAGGTTAAAAAAAAAGGTGTATATATACATATAAATATTTTCAGGGACGGATCTCCATACTGTGAGAAGGACTACCAGATCCACTTTGGAGTCCAGTGTGAGGCCTGTCACCAGTTTATCACAGGGAAAGTGCTGGAGGTATGTCTGAAGCAAGGTCTGAAGTGTCCTAAAGACCTGTAGAGTTCACGTCTGAAGTCTCCTAAAGACCTGTAGAGTTCACGTCTGAAGTCTCCTGAAGACCTGTAAAGTTCACGTCTGACATCTCCTAAAAACTTGTAGAAGTCACGTCTGAAGTCTCCTTAAAAACCTGTAGAGGTCACGTCTGAAGACTGCTAATATACTGTAAAGTCTGCTAATATACTTTTCAAGTAAATACTTTTTCAAGTAAGGACATAATAAAGTATGAAGTATGAAGCCCCATATAAGAATACATGATTATTCTGATAAACCGAATTTGATTGGTGGAAAAGGCACTTGTCAGCGACTCCCATTTGACTTCCAGCCCAGTAACCTCACTTGCATAATTGCCGTGGTTACCAGCTGTCTGGGTGAATGATCTCCCATGGCTCCCCCATGATTCTCTGCAATCACGTGTCACCAGAGCACTGAACGCTGAACACTGAACGCTGAACACTGAACGCTGAACACTGAACGCTGAACACTGAATATTGAACACTGAATATTGAACATTGAGATTTGAGATTTGCGTGCGTGTGTGTGTGTGTGTGTGTGCGCGCGCAGACTGTGAAAACTGGATCTTTGAGAAAGAAGTAAAGAGGAGAAAGAGGGAGAAGGAGGGGTATGGATACAGATGATTCGCAAAGAAAAAACACACTGAACCCAATCAATTTTCTCTTAAACCCATTTCCAAATCCAGAACAAGGAAAGAAATGATTCGTCAAGGAACGTTTGAAGTCTGTTGTGACATCTGTGATACCCTGAAATCAGATCTGTTCACATCTAGTGGCACTTAGGCTGTTATTATTTTTTTATTGATTCATTCACAGAGCATGCATGGCACACACAGGGCTGAATGCTTTCAGCCTCACGGTCAGGCCTAGAGCACAGACTGTCTCAGATTTACTCGGTCTATGAAGTATAGAGTAATGATGTTATAGCTTTCTTTATAGCTTTAGATACACAAATAACTATATATAATAATATATTTTAGTGATGTCCTTCTTGTCTGTTCACTGGAACAGGACATACATTTTACAATTACTGTTTTATTACCTAACCCCCACCTGGGACATTGGTCACACATGACATGTGCACGAAATCAAAAATGTAATTTGTCTTCTGGTTTACAAAACCAAAAACATATATTTCCAAATGGATGAAAGACAAGGAAGAATGTAAATAATGCTCACATGGGAGGTAGGCATACTTTTCTGGGTTGAAATTTCTACTAGCCAAGCTGAAACACTCCAAGCACAGATTCATTATCCTGTTCCATGCCAAAAGCCAAAAAAAAGAAGAAGAATTAAATCAAAAGTTAACTGTTAACATGTTATTTTTTTATCCAATCCTCAACATTTCCACTGATATCCTCACTCACCAGGCTGACTTGTGACCCACAATTTCTACTCACTTTCCCAAAAATACACATATGCAAAAGTTTCATCCCTGAAACATTTGTTATACAAATGGCACCACATTTTCCCCTCTTGTCCATAATTCAAAAAGTGAACTGATTGGCTCCATTATTAGGTACACCCCAAAGCCCCCCCACGTCCCCCGTCCCCTCCACATTCCATAAAATATACTGTGCCCTCAGCAACAACATCAAGGGTTCAGACTATGCTATTTAAAGCGGGTAGGCAGATATCTAGGGAGTCCCCTTGTGTGCCATTCAGAGGTATAAATGGGCAGATATGCGAGTTTGAGCAGGGCATGGTGCAAGACACACAGGTATGAGTATTTCTGAAACAAAAACCCTGCCTGGATTTTCACACATAACAATGTCATGGATGTATCAGGAATTGTCCAACCCCCCAAAAAAACTCCAGCCAACGGTGGTCCTGTGGTCAGAAAGCTTGCTGACAGAGGCTGAAAGAGTCTTTTGCAGGGTAACAGACGGGCCACTGTCTGTCAAAATAACATCAAATTACAACCATAATGCAAGAGCATGGCTGAGGGCCGAAAAACAAGAAACAAGAAACCATGGTTGCAGTTGGATACAAAACACAGACATTGGTCAAGGAGTGGAAAAAAGTTGCCTGGTCTGATGAATCCAAATTCCAGCTGTTTTATGCTGATGTGTGGCACGCAGCCAGGAGCCAAACCCTCAAGCCCTGGGGACCATCTGGGCTTGGCTGATGGACTGCCAAGCTGTGGGGCAACCTCAAGTGTGATATACCAACAATATCACACTCAGATGCGTGAAATTACCGAAACTTAAATACAGTGCCAGAAGAGCTGGCTGGGGGAAGAAAATGTTGAGCTGGGTGGATGTTAGACTCACCAACCAGGTTGCTGCTATTTTCTTGTTAAGTTTCCTATGTTTGTTTTAGTTGAAAATTCTAAATAAAAGGTGTCAAAGAAAACCCCTCCTACCTGTCTCCAAGGCGTGCTACACCATGGATCCATCCTTCCTGGGGTTTTCATGGCACACTTTGGGCCCCTTGTTACGAGTGGAGAAACGTCTGAATGTTACAAATCATGTTGAATATTCTCTGATGGCAGCTAGAATCCCGGGGATATACATATTTTTCATACTAAATTATAGCTGAAGACTGCTGGTAATACCTCTTTTTAAAACTTTTAACATAATTGTGGTATTATCAGTGAACACTTCTTGCTCCAGCAGTTGCCACCAGCTTTGATAAATCTTTTTTGTACTTTTCTATGAATTCAAGTGCGTAAATACTTAGGTGATTTTACATGCAGAAAAACATACATATGAATCAGAATTTTAAAAATGCATCACAGCTGGCTTGAGCAATTGAACAATAAGCAAACCCCAAATTCCCTTTAATGTCTGGAAACACCACTATGTTAGTTACTTGGACATTATATTTGTCGTAGTGACTGTTATACTTCTGCAAAAGGTTGCCGTCTGCTGTGTGGTCTTTGGGGCTCAGCATCCTGGCAACCCATGGCTGGTCCCTTGGCACACAAATGCTCCTTTCTCACGGGTTCCACTTGATCATTCGACTGAGTCAGACTCCTCCTGATTGGAGCTGACAAGTGGAAGTGCTTTTATTGGTGACAGCTGCAGCTGACAAAAAGAGTCACCAGGACGATCCTGCGCATGCCACCCGCCACCCACCTCCCACATGCACTGCACTCCACACAGAGCAGAGCGTAGCCACCACCACACACCCTGCCTGTCTACTGCCTCCGTACCATCTCTCACTTTCTCTGGAGTAGGGATCACCATCTGCCGTTTCCACACTTCCCACTGCTGCAGAGACTAATTTAACATAGTGTGGCATTGCAGTCCAATGAAGACTGACGTTTACCTTGGCAATAACTTCTTCAGACTTATGCATGTGTGTGTGTGTGTGTGTGTGTGTATAAAACTATACATTTGTATGCTTTTGTAAGCTTTTGTTGAAACAAATAATCATCCAGAAGTTATTAATATTTTGAATTAGCGTGTTGAATGTAAATGTGAATTCCTCTGAGAGCCCCTACATGGGGGAAAGTCTGCCAAGTCTGAGACAGATGTTCGACAGAAAAGCTGATAAATGAATCTGGTCAGCACCGAGGACACCTCTTCACAGCTATCTCCAGCTGATTGATAAGGTAATGGTCTGGTGGAACTCCGTTGGAGCCGGGTTCTGATGGTTTCATCTGTGTCTGTATTGTCTCTCAAATGGCTGGTAATGGCTAAATGAATGACAAGAAAATGTATATGTGAGTTTTTTTTAGTCTGCTCAATTCATGTGTTGGCAAAAATATAAAGAAAGGGTCCCTTTTTGCATTTGGTCCTCTTTTGTATTAAAAATCATATCCACATGTCAACATGCATTGTGGAAGTTTTCTTTTCTTTTTTTAATATTTGAATGTTTTGAAACACAGAGAATAGGTTGCAATAACAAAATCCACTAAAATAAACTGCAGAAATCAAGGAGGTGGTGGTTTAAGATATGTTTTGAAGTTCCACTGTTGTTTCCTGCTTTGTCAAACCCTCTGCACTGTAAATTGGATACATGTGGTGGGAAGTGTGTGGAAACTCTGTAATACAAACCTTAAACAAGACACATACCCGAACATTGAGGATCTGTTCCTGTAATCAGCATCTAATAATTAATAGAACAAGACATTTAATGGAATAAAAACACTTCTATTAAGATTTTTCCGCTGAACACAAATATCCCTCAGTATTTATTTATTTTCAGAAAGTATTTACTTTTGCTGCTTTAAGGAATACTTTATCCAGAGCCTGTGTTTGCATGAAAGTTCGCTTTCAGACCAGGTGTCTATTGTTGTGGACGTCATATGTTTAGTCTGGATCCGATGTTGGCGCCAAATCACAACTGGCAACTCCCTAATTGCACTTAACATAAGTGCATTTAATAGCGTTTTCCTTTTATGAGTAGAAGAAAGAGGATAATAAATTTTTCATGATTGGCAGCTGATAATTATAACCATTATTGGACAATTATTTAGCTGTCAATTATTATCTGGGAAAATTAATCTAGTATACGACATGCTGCAGTTACGACAACAATCGCAATTCTTCACAGAGATCAAAATTTCAGGTCCAAAATATTGCATAGTCTTCTTCTTGTATCACACAAAATTTCATATCAATATCATATTCTCATAAATTAGTGAATAGCATACTTTTGTTAAATGGAAATTTGATTTGCAAGGGAGTAGGAGAGAGCAAGATCGAGGATAATTTAAATTAATGAAATGAAATTAAAATTAAAGTGAAAAATTACCAAATCTCTCTTTGGTATTATTATCAATGAAGATAAACACACACAGTGTATTACAGTTTCTTAGGCAAATGCTAGTTATCTCGTCCAACTGGCAAGGATGTGATGGAAGTTTTATATATGTCTCGTCTGCCATATGTATTGTATTTCCCCTTTTTGAGGCATTTAACCTTACCCTTTCTCTCAATGTTACCATAGATAAAGTATGGAACTGCATATTTCTTGCCTGTAATTCTGATTCGTTTAGTCTTTTTTTTCTTTGAGAGAACAAATCTGTCCTGATATTCCCTCACAGTGTAGTTCCACTACTTCCATCTCAGTCAATTGCCAGCCCTATGTTAAAATGAAGATATAATGCAGATTTGTTTAAGCTAGATTCGATTTGATAATTACAGCCTTGATCAGTACACATCCATGCCCTCCTTTCCAATAGACTTTTCAACTGAGTACCATGGCAATGGTAATTTATGTAATCCAACAATGAGAGCAGCAAGTTTAGTGTAGGCAGAGCCTGTTTAGGGGTTTAAATGGTGGTGTGAGCTGCTAGGGAGTGAACTGTGAGTTAGATTTCAGTAGATTTCATAACTATCTGCAGTAGGGTGACAGGAAACAGCAATTTGAAGGCAGGGTTAATTTAACTGTGGGATATATTCTCATAAAGGTCAGACCTTCCAAGATATATGACTCATACTGACAATTCTGATAAATTCTGCATGGAAAAGTACAGCATTTTTTATTTAGAAAATTCTGGTTGCAACAAAAAATGGTCATGGGGTGGCCTTAATGATGATAGTAATAATAATTCATTTTAATCTGAAACTACTAAAAAATATAAAAAATAAAGATTTATCATTGACAGTGAAGTCTGAGGTTTAAAACTTTCGATTCTTAAAGAGCTTCTCAGGCACTCAACTGTTTTCTCTGCTTTCTTTGCAGGCAGACCTGTCATGATTGTAGTTGAATACATGGAGAATGGATCTCTGGACTCTTTTCTGAGGGTGAGAATGTTATACCTCCGCAGCACATATTTGAATGGAAAATATTTATAATTGAAATGCCAGGAGAAACATAGCTGTCACTTGCCTCAGGCCCATTAACAAGCCCCCTTTCCCTCCGTATTCTATTTTTATAGAACAGTTGAGAGGCTGTCCACTGCTTTGCAAGTGGATTACATGTAGATGATCCTATTAACTCATTGCTTTGTGATTCACATTGTTTCAAGTCTCTCGTGTGCACTAACTGACTGTCCTACTCCCCCCAGGGCTGATGTAGAATTATGCATGTCCTGGTAAAAATAGCTCATTCTCACGCTATGGAAGAGCCTCAGCTTGATTGCAGCCTCCTGCCATCATAATCACACTTCTTGCAGTTGCTGGGAACCAGATGTGTAAATAGAGCTCTGGAACTTTCTCAGAAAGCTTTGATTGAGCAGTAGGATTCCGGAACACTCCAGATTAAAAATAAAACTATTCATAAAATTACTTGTGAAATATTACTGTGAGTAATTCATTGAATATATCATTTATATTTCTATGATAAAGTTGACATAAAGTATTAACAAATTATTGGAAAAAATCACTTAATTTCATCATCTGAATTTTTTTATTAGTCAGTTGCTTGAATTCACTGGATGTCAGTATTATATGTCATTTTTTATATCAACAGTTTTAATAATTTACCCATTATGAATTGGGCCATCTGCTGTGTTGAGTGGGTAGTACTGATTAGAGACAACAGATTAGAGACAGAAGACATGACTGGTCAAAAAATATATTCCATAACAATGCTGTTCAGAACAAGCTTTGTTCGGAATGCCCCAATTTCACACTCTGAAAGGGTGATTATCCCCGGGTATTGTGTTCAACATGTTGACGTCATAAAAACAGCGGAAATCTTGTAAATTTCTTACATATTTTATAAGGGGCTTTTGTAACAATCATCTTTTGAAAAAAAAATTTTTTATAGAGGTAAAATTCCAAAATTCCAAAGGCTGAAATGTTTCTTCACAGTTAACATTTGGATTTAACACATTGTAGGTATTTTGTACATAATAGAAGCTAGAAATAAAATGCCTGGTTGAAGGATTTAACCACAGAATATTGCACAGTACTTAAACCAGGACGCTTCTCCCTAGGATATCCCTGGAAATCTTTTAGCCGGAATGAAGCTGTGGCTGCCCTGAGCATTCTTTAACCTGTATTTCCAGAAGCACGATGGGCACTTCACGGTGATCCAGCTGGTGGGCATGCTACGTGGCATCGCGTCAGGCATGAAGTACCTCTCTGACATGGGCTACGTCCACCGAGACCTGGCCGCCCGAAACATCCTGGTCAACAGCAACCTGGTGTGCAAGGTGTCTGACTTCGGCTTGTCCCGGGTGCTGGAGGACGACCCTGAAGCTGCCTACACCACTAGCGTAAGTGCAGGAAGAATGGGACAACCAGCAGGTCACTGTCTCCAACTGTCTCTTGGTTGTCATTGTAATTTATTTTGTTGTTTGTTCTTGGGTACCCATAAATAATGTGCCTATAGTCCTGGCTGAATGATTCACCTTAATTAATGGTTCAGTTAATTAAGCAACTGCACATCTGACTACCCTGATCTCCATTATGTTTATACAGTTCTCTCTCTCACCACTTAGTCTTGAGCACTGTTTTTGTCCTAGTTGAAAGAGAAAACCCACCCACAATTCTTGGGAAAGTAAGATACAACTCTCCAAAGAGGGTTGACACCTGTGTGCCCTCTATCCTTTTGGCCACTGTTGTTGGATATATTGCATTCTGGGGATTATGAGCCATTTTCTGCATTACCTTGGTGCATGAACGGGGCAAGCTGGCACAGGCACAGCATCAGGAAGCGTGAAGGATTTGTGTGGAATTGTTATTTGACTTTACCCTTGTGTTGGGGAAAAAACAGAGGAAGTCATACACCGATCCGGTTCCTGAAATAAAATTAAAAAACGCTTGGCTGCTTCACAGCAGCAGTGGCAAATGCAATCTTTCTACTTATAACACTGTGCTAATCTCTGACATTGAAGTTTACTGAAGTAAACATGACATTTAAAAGTGATTGGCTAGTGAATGAATGCTATGAGAATAATAGAGCATTATTTAATTTTTTTAAATGATGGTTCTCATAATTTAGATAACATTATTTATATAATTGATCTTATAAATGCATGTAGAAGAGTTTATTTGGAAGGAATAGTTTAGCAACTCATTGAACTCATTGACTCACCTTTCTAAATCAAACACAATTTTAATTTATGTCCTCATCATATAAGCCATACATGTGTTTATTTTATATATTAAATTAATATAATAAGTGGAAGTCATGAATGATTTTAGGAGTGTCAGGGCTTTGAAGCTGGTTGATAATATTAAATATTAATACGGTTACTCACTAATACCAATAGGAAAGGTTTGTGTTCACCCAAATCTATAAACTGATTATCACTTAAAACTTTCAAGATGATTAAGTTTAATAATAAATCTTTAAATTATCAATATATTTATATGTTCCATCCAGTCTTGAATTGCTTGTTTCTGCGTAATCCAGTTTATATATTTATTTCATGGATACAAACATGTTCAGAACCACAGTGCCCTCTAGTGCAGTCATGTGACTATGTGTCCCAACACATTGGAGAGTCTTCAGGGTTTTTTGTTGTTTCTGAACGCATGTATTGCTATTTGATTTAGTTCATGGAATGTATTCAATTTCACAAATCATGTATCATTTAATTGTTTTTAAGTGTGTGATTACAAAATAGCCAAGCTGTCTCAATAAGTCATAATCAATGTATTGTAGTAATTATTATATCCCTATTCACTGCGTGAGAAATATGCATGAAATATTACTCTCTTTTTTTTTTAAATTACTGCTATCTAATGCATCTGTATTATTATTTACGCATGCAATTACACTTTATTGCAATGTCTAGTCTTTATCCATATTGGCAAGTTAAAGCGTCAGTATCAACCCAGATCAGCACTGCCATAGAAAATTGCATTCCTATACTACTGAAGAAAGACTGTAATTTCACAGCTCCTCACTAGACATATGTTGTTTATCTAACAGATGTCATAATAGTTGACAAAAGGGGTGGTATGTATTTAAAAACACAATTAAAATCAGATATTTTTGTCATTTGAATCCATGAATCCTGCACCAGATTGAAAAAAGATGGCAGTCAAGTGTCAGGTACTTTGTGCTTGCCATTCCCCCAAGGTTAAACCTGTTCAGGGCAATCTCACAGCGGACACTAGCACTCTTTTCTCTCTTTTTCTCACGGCCCTTAAGACAGGGTAGACCTTCCTACTACTGATTCTCTTTCACTAATCTGTTGCTTTCCCTCTAGAACCCACTGGATTCTAAGCAGTATGCCAAATTATGCAAGAGCACTGGATTGCGATCACATGACACCAATTGTTCTTGCATAATTTGGCATATAGGTCAGAATTATTGGGGTTCTTGGGTGAAAATAACCTATTAGTGGTGGTTCATATTTCATAACCATGGATATGATAATAACCCAATATTACTGCCTGCTTTTGTGCCCTTGAAAGAGAGCATTTCTGTTATTTAAAGTTAAAGTAGTAGGACTGAGCATGTGGGACAAATCTACATGGCTTAGTGAAATAAATCCAGGAATTTTATTTAGGAAATTATGGTGGAAATTAATCGTAAGGTGCATGCTCTTTATTCCAAATTCTAGTTCAAAAATCCAAATCTAATCTATGTTATTTGTTCAATCCTAGTGTAAAAATAGCAATCCACCATTATAATGCAACCAATTAATGTTTTCACCAGTGCCTTCCACACACTCTCCAGAATTGACCTAGTTAATATCCATTGAATACATTTATTTACTTGAAGTACTGTCAAATGAAAGGAAGTGTGTGCTATCTGTCAAGTGCACTGAAAATGAGATATGTTTGTCTGTTTTTTCAGGGTGGAAAAATCCCTATCAGATGGACGGCACCTGAGGCAATTGCCTACAGGAAGTTCTCATCAGCCAGTGATACATGGAGTTATGGCATTGTCATGTGGGAAGTGATGTCATATGGGGAACGGCCATATTGGGAGATGTCCAATCAAGATGTGAGTTCAGTTTGTATTTGAAAAAAAAGTCTACATTTGGATAGTGGCATAAGCTCTCATACCATAAAAGTATTCGCTACGATTATGATTGTATTACCTCAAAATATATCAGCACAGTTTTTCAGTCGTATTTATATACATTAAATGTACTAAACATAATGCTTTCTAACATATATTAGTATTCAAAGTTTGATCTCAAAACATTTATTTCTGTGTTGCATTGCTTTCCTTTTTTTAGTTTTGATATTGTTGTTACCAAATATAAACTGGCCCTTGCTGTCACAATTTTTCAAACACCTTTGTCTTTATTTTTTTGGATTCTGTCAGCCTTAAGCCTTCATTCCTGTACATTAAGCAGTTTTGTCAAGAATAATTTGATGGCCCTCAGGCACCTGGTAGGATTAGGAATTAGATAAAATGGAGAACGTTACCCTGGTGCTTTTCTGTCTGAATCTTAATTTGTCTGCCAGTCACTGCTTGTTTTAGACAAGCATCAGTGTGGCCTAGATTTTAAAAGAATGATGTACTTTACCAAGCTCATGTGCCAAAGTGTTTGTTTGATGTTTTGAAATGTATTATTATACTTGAAAAGTTGAAGCCAAACAGCAAGCTTTAGAGTTTGGTTGTCAGGATCCAGGTAAGTGACCTCTTGATCTCAGGATTTTGCAGAATCCACCTGCCTCTCTGCAAAGAGTGAATACCTGTCCGTAATCTCCCCTCATAGATTTACAGAGGGCTGCCATTTCAAAGAAGATTTGGTCCTTCTGGGGAATTGCTTAGAAGTGCATTAACCGACAATGGGCTTTCTCTGTTCCCCTGAAGTAAAAGCCACTCTGAGTGTGTGAGAACAGAGGGCACCCAGAACAGCAGAGCTTCCCTATTTTCCACTGAGAATGCCAGGCTTCCTTCATCAAAGTAACACTGTCCTTATAGACGGAGTCACGGTGATGCCTTCCAATGCTGTCAGTGTCCTTAATATTATCAGTTGAAAGGTTGCTGAAGTGACCTCAACCGCTAAAATGAAGTCCAATTGGTTAAATCCTTTACTATAAATACTGTACCTTCAGAACGGTACAATGGACTTATAATTGAATTATACATGTTTAAAACATGATTTCTGTCTAGTTCTTTTAACAAAAGCTCCTATTTACCCATGAACTTGAGGGTAACAACCTTTGAAGGTTGATCTAGAGAAACTAGTAAATGACACAAAGGCACCTCAATCAGTCCTTGGGTGAGCTTATTTTCAGGTTTCCAGACAGCCTGAGGTCAGACAGACTGTGTTCCCATTCCTCTGCTGAGGGACCCCAGGGAAAATGAGCAGGTCCAGGGGTGACAAGATGCAGTCATTGACCCGGGCACATCATTGTCGGAATCTGACAGGAGTCAGGGTAAAGGCCACTTACTCCTGAGACATGGCCGAATGCCAGGTGTCTCGGTGAGGCCACACAAAAAAGTGGACACATATAATGCACCATAAACCTCTCTGGTCTTTATTCAGAGAATGTGCAACATACTTATGTCTGTAACACAGGGCCTAAAATCAATCTTAGGATAATGCTAGGCAGCTTGTTGTTACCTACAATATCACATTGATCGTATGACTTCTTGGTGGATTTATTTATTTTGTTCTGCTGACATTGGTCTGTGCAGCTGCTGGATCAGTTATCCTCTGACCAAGATGCCCTCTTTGCAGGTAATCCTGTCCATAGAGGAAGGCTACCGCTTACCTGCACCCATGGGCTGTCCTGTGGCCCTGCACCAGCTCATGCTGCACTGCTGGCAAAATGAGAGGAGCCATCGGCCCAAGTTCACAGATATTGTCACCTTCCTGGACAAGCTCATCCGGAATCCCAGCAGTCTACTGACTCTGGTGGAGGACATTCAGGGGTAGGAAACACCATTGTAGTTTAAATCTACTTTCAATGTTTTATAATTATTATTGAATCATTTAAATATTTAATTGATTGTCATAATTACCCTGCTACAATATTTATCTGAAACATTACGAACACTTGGAAAAATTGTGAACTGTATAGCCAGGTCTAAAAAAATTAATAAACAAAAGCAAAAGAAGTCTAAAGGAATTGTATGTTTCATGTTTTTATATTGATTTATTTATTTCTTTCTTGTGTGCATATAGTCTGCCAGAATCACCTGGAGATAGCCCCGACTACCCTCTGTTTATCTCCATTGGTAATTGGCTAGATTCCATTAAAATGAGTCAATACAAGAACAACTTTATGGCTGCAGGCTTCACCACACTGGACTCTATCTCCAGAATGAGCATTGAGTGAGTCTAATGCTGAAATAATAATAACCTTTTTAGTATCTATATTAGTATCTATTTTTAAAATGTATATATACAGTACTGTGCAAAAGTCTTAGGCACAATTTCAAATTTCCTTTTTTTAAGATGCTTTCAAAAATAATTAAATAAAAATAAAATAAAATAAACATTATAAAGGGTTTGTAAAAAACGGAAAAAAAAACTTTAAATAAAATCAATATTTGATGTGACCACCCTTTGGTTTTAAAACTGCAACAATTCTCTTAGGTACACTGCAGTTTTATAAGACAGTCGGCTAATAGATTGTTCCAAGCATCCTGGACAACTTTCCATAGTTCTGCTACTAACTTTGTTGTCCAGCTTGCTTCTGTCTGTCTAGGTAATCCCAGACAGCCTCGATGATGTTGAGATCAGGTCTCTGTGGAGGCCATACTATCAGAACTCCTTGTTCATCTTTCGTAAAATGAATGTTCGGAAATCCAAAAAATTAAAAATTTCTACTGACGCACTAATTCAGAAGACAAAAAACCCCATCAAAGACTATTTTTATATAAAAAGGCTAGGGTTCCCAGTGCTGGCTTTTGCACAGTACTGTAGATCTATTAGTAATAGTGTTATTTGTATGATACACGACAGTATGTCATTAGTGATAGTTTTTGGGGGGGTTTTGTGATATATATTAGTTATCTACATATAGACTATATTGCTTCAACTTGAATACCTGCTCAATGAACTGTCTGTGTGATTTTGTGTGTATGTTTTCTTTATCCCTGCAGAGATGTCCGGCAGATTGGAGTGACATTAATTGGGCATCAGAGGCGAATAGTGAGCAGTATACAGACATTACGGCTACAGTTACTTCACGTCCAGGAGGATTTTTCGTACGAAACTGGACTCAGACAGCCCTAGCCTGTGCCTCAGCCATCTCACCATAAAAAGAAACTCGCTATCCTTGCTGCAAGGCCTCACTAATTCCTTCAAAATGCAAACTGGCTTCCTTTCTAAAACAGTTGAACTCAATAATCACAGGCAGACAAAGGAGATTGGACTTCCACAGACTGGTTTTCCAGAAGGGAATCTTGTTGCTGCTGTATGTCTTTATGCAGCAACAGTAATGGTGTTTAGAATTATATGGTAGTTTTTGGGGAAGTGACCGTCAGTTTTTCTCCATGTTTTGTGACCATGTAGCTGCTATCAGATGTGCAATCAAAGGACTGCCTTTAATATATTCCTTATTTTAAAGTTTGACGAGTAAACTTAAGATATTCTTGTTCATTTGTTTTTCTT
This sequence comes from Hiodon tergisus, assembly GCA_025775045.1. NCBI lineage: Eukaryota > Metazoa > Chordata > Actinopteri > Hiodontiformes > Hiodontidae > Hiodon > Hiodon tergisus. The sequence goes on from JAOVYW010000001.1 coordinate 8,015,860, forward strand.
CCCAAAATATATGGTATGCTGATACTTGAAACTACGAAGAGCCAATTTTGAAGTATAAATTGCTGAATGTTATTAACTTTTAAGTGTATAATCTATCAATTATCTTAACCTGATATTTATATATGTGAAGTCCTGTACGTGAAAGCCCTAGTAAATTTGGATAATATTTCCTTAGCTATTTAATTACAATATCCTTCAAACTAGCAATATATGCAGTTGTTCTAATAGATGCAGAAAAAAACAGTGTACCCTATACTGTTTAACAGCAGGCTCTAATTTTACAACATTGTCCAGCTCAAACCATTATGTCATAAGACATGTATGCTATGAAAAAAACTGTTGTGATGGTTATGTTGGGCAAACTATGCCAAAGCTGCAGAGAACTTGGCTTCCAGCCTGAGGGAGACATGAAGAAGATATCGGGTTCTATGTTCATCGTGGCTTACCAAAATGCTGGTAAGGTAAAGTGTAGCATCATTTGGAAATAGTAGAATAAAAATTGAATTTTCCCATACTGAGACAAGTTGACATGTTGGCCAGAGCCCCAAGTAATCACAGTCCAATATAAAGCAATGAACTTTAAAACACAAACTGCATCACCCCAGTGGACTGGGGCGAGGAGTTCGAGATAAAGAGCTCACAAGAGAGAAGGGCAAGTTAGGGTGTTAAATGTCAAATTCTATAATAATTGCCATACCCACATGGCAAGAAGCATCCTTATTCCACATATTGTATGGACATTGAGAACGCTCAACCAGGTTATCCTCTATGGGCTGTGGTGTTCACAGTGAGACAACAAATCTTTCACACAAAGGAAAGCGAAAGCGACGACGGTGGAGGAACGCTGTTTAGCACGCTACTTGTAGCAATGGAAGGCATTTTTTTTGTACAAAGTACAAGTACTAATAATTCTTGTATTTTATTTTTTTATAATTTCCAAGGGGCCATCAGGTCTAAAAGACTATATGCTCCCATTTATGAGGATATTCATTTGCAAATAAAAGTGAACAGTTCTGGTGACTACCTGTTGTGTTTATTCATTTTCATTGTTTGCAATAACACCTCACTCACACCAGTTCTAATAGAAACTGCTGCTACTGGTTTAGAATTTTACCTGAACCTATATTAAATTACAGAAATCAAACACACAACATACTGTCATATTTTTTAAGCTGATACAATATATGAAATTTAAATGATATATATTTATATACAACATAAACACTTTTTAATACATACTTAAAGAAATCGATACGAAATGCGTCATGCGATACTATATTACCATAACGCGCGCAATATATATACGTGTAAGCATTTACATTAAGTTCGATTATGATTGAGTGTTTATAAACAATTTACATACGTCCTGAAAAAGAATTATTCGCTAAACTAGCGCAACAGCATTCACCTCAAGAAGGGTGGTGCTGTTTAGCATATTTCAGTTGTCTCTTAGCAACGAGGTGTAACTATTTCAGCTCTCTGTGCTTTCAGAAGTCTATCAGTGTCAATAGCTAAACCGCCATTGCATATCCAGCGTTCCGTTGATTTATGCACTGTGTTTGCTAGGTTTCCGAGCATATCTAGCTAATTAAAAAATAACGTTAGGTCCAAATAAAACAAACATCGGAGTTTCACTCGCTGTATAAGGCCTTCCAGGCAGGTAACACATTGCTAAAATGACTAGCTCGTTCGGTCGACGTAACGTTGTTATTGTTTTTTAAAGTAATTGTAGAGCCTACTTATTTCTAGTTCGAGTTCTGTTGCTAGTCAGCTAATGGTCTAGTCAAATGAAAGATAGCATCTAATACGTCCGCACTCCGACAAAAGTAGCTAGATTGCTAGCCAAAACGAATAGACACTAGTTAAGGTGGCTTGCTAGGAAGTTCGCTTGTCCTGGTTAATCGTTTTGCGTTGCTAGTAAGACTTGTAAGGGTGAAAAAAGGTTTTCTTCAGTTAAAACATACTAAATTTGATTAAATCCAAAGAATGGTTTTGATCGCCTGTGTAGTAGTTTGAGGGATATGTTATGTTAGCGGCCAATACTAAAAATGCTTTTGCGAATAAAATCCAATACGAAGCCAGATAATGTGACCTGAACTTGAAACTAACCTAAATATGCGTCTGTAAAGGTGAAGAAATCTGGTGTATCTAATTAAATATTTTCCAGTTAATGTGATATGAACTGTCTTGAATACACGCTCGCCGCCTCTTTTTTTTTTTTTTTTTTAGTAAAGAATCAGGTTAAATACATTTAATACACTTCAATCGGATTATCTCGGTAGCTCCTAGAATCTGTGTCAGTTGTGTGGGTAAAGTTTTATAGTATGCACGATGCCAATTTTTGGTATTAAGAGTTCGTTTGGAAACGCAGTCATGGCGGTTGCTCGCTAAAGTGAATCAGGATTCTGTATCTGATGTTTTGAACAGGATTGTGCCACAGAAGAAACCCAATGGGTCTTTTTGATAAACTAGCAGGATGGCTCGGTTTGAAGAAGAAAGAAGTGAATGTGTTATGTTTGGGTCTTGACAACAGCGGCAAAACTACTATAATTAATCAACTCAAACCATCAAATGTAAGTATTCAGACTAGGACATCTATCTATCTATATAGATATATTATTGCTCATGAGTAATTTCGGGTAAAGTTAGGCAGACCTGGATACCAGCGTATATAAACTTAAAGCTAAAAGGCAGGTAATTTGAACGAATTATAGTAACTTAAAATGAACTTGCTTATTCGTGAAGTTGAAAGCTGAGGTAATTATGTTTGTTTATTAATGTTATTTCACTTGTTTATCATAGAGAGGAGAGTAAATATTCCACATTATACGTTCATATTAAACATACTGGTTATTGTTATATGAGCTAATTATAGTTACTAAAGTGGGGGGAGTTACTGTTAAATAAAAAGGGAAAACGGCATTTCAGGCTGCGGTGTAGCTGAACATTGCATAGATGCATTTTAGCAATAGCACAGCGTTAATAACACAGGGCACTTCGAGGTTAGGCCTGAAATAATTTAGCTGCTCATTGATCCTAAGTACAGACGTATTGTGTAAGCATGTTTGTCCACCCCTGGTACAACATTTGGATTATATTAAAACCTTGCTCAGTTCGTTCAAATCTTCGTAAAGTATCTTAAGTATACTGAGATTTTTTTTTTAAGTTAATTTGGTCCTAAATAACATTTCAGTTTCAGCATTTTGAAATTCATACAATCTAAACGTTTTTAGAACTGCTATATATGTATGTATATGTTGCGCTGATCTATATTATTGTTATGATGAAAATGCTATTAACTATATGTTGTTGATGTAGTGTCAAATCTTGATATTTTAATGATGCATTGCATTTATATAAAACTTTATAGACAACAGATGCATGTTAAGGCTAGCTGCGTTGTATTTTACAATCCACCAATGGGTCCAGAACAATGGCCTGGGAACTACTGGTGGAGTTTTTTTTTCCTTTTCTCTTTCCTATAAAATTGTGTTTTAACTGACTTGGGGGAAGATATAGATTAGAATCTAAATTATGGGTGATTTTATATCTGGATGTTTATAAAGAACAGTTACCCAGAAGAATACATAACCAAATCTTTTTACTGGTATATTTTTCTTGTAGGCTCAGACACAAGATATAGTCCCCACCATTGGCTTCAGCATAGAGAAATTTAAAACATCAAGGTATTGTTTAATACTCTTTAATCTTGCTTTAATTTAATGTTCACATGGGCTAAGCTGTTGTATTTGGGTTTATTGGGTCATAAACCATTTATGGTTATAACGAACAATGGGGTTTAAACCTGAGGTTTGCCTAAACCCTGTGTGCAGGCAGTGTCAAAGTGAGCCTCGGTTTACTCTGTTTGGTGTGCTCTCATTGGTTCCCGTAATTTCATCTCCAGCTCCCCACCAATAAAGCAATATGAATGAGGTAGGTTTGGTATATTTATGGCTAGAAAGAAATGACGCCACACACCAGCAGTTATTTAGATTTTTTTTCTTATTTTTTTATATTTAACAAACCATTTTTATGTTGGAGGATTGTGCTTTCAAATTAATATAAAAACTGTCTAATGTGTATCCATATTTTCACCATATTATCACCATATCCATATTATGACATATCACCCCTTATGTAATGTTTTTTTTTATTTTTCTTCAACAAAGAAGTGTACTGTGCTAAAGGCCAGACTTAGGAACAATAGGACTTGCCATTTCAACCCAGTGTGGTTTGTATAGATTAATTCTGGGAAATGTATTTCCCCTGTCTGTTTTTTCAATGAATTGAGTGGGTTTAAGCTGTTTTTGTTTTTAATCCTCCTATTAAAGGGCATTAAATGTTCGCTGCAGCTGAGTTAAGTTTAGACGCACCCTGGGATGCTGTTAGTTTATGTTAAATGGTTTAGATTATTTGCTGCAGGTGGCCCATTAAGTGTGACTTCTATTAGTTTTTCTGTTGAAGTGTCTTGGTAGGTGGTGAAGGAAAAATAAGAATGGAATACTTGATATATTGTTAATGTTATCCGTTTCCTATCTAGTCTCTCATTTACAGTTTTTGACATGTCTGGTCAAGGCAGATACAGGAATCTATGGGAGCATTACTATAAGTAAGTGTTCTTTTACTATAAGCAAGTGTTGTTTTGGTGAGTATTTTCTGGATAAAATCCCCATTTAATTTTTTTTTTTCTTTTTTTTTCTAAGAAGTGGAAAATCGAGGTTAAAACATTTTATATAAACTTCTGTTTACAGGGAGGGTCAGGCCATCATTTTTGTAATTGACAGTGGAGACAAATTGAGAATGGTAGTTGCCAAAGAAGAACTCGACACACTTCTGAATCATCCAGGTAACAATATCTTGCTCCACTTGACTACTCTACTTTGACCAACCATCAGGTGATTAGGCAACCGTTTATTTTCTTAGAACCACATGGTTGGATAGCAAACTGATCAATAGAACCAGAGCTATCAATTTTATAGTGTGAAATCAGAAATGACCGATTAAAAGATAGTAATATTACTCTCTTACAGGGAAATTAGTTTTGTTATTGAGTTGTCATTGATTTTTTTTGGGGGGGGGTTTGTGTTTTACCCTCATCCAGACATCAAACACAGAAGAATTCCTATTTTGTTTTTTGCAAACAAGATGGACCTGCGAGATGCACTCTCTTCAGTGAAGGTTTCCCAGCTCCTTTGTCTGGAGAGCATCAAAGATAAGCCATGGCACATCTGGTAGGAAGTTAGCTTTCTGGCAGCCTTTACACACTACTACTAACATGGCCCAGTTTATACAAATAGTAATATACCCAATGAGACCGTTGTCTCATTTATAGTTTTAAAATACAGTCTTGTAGGAAGAGTTACATTTAGCTTTTAAAAAATGAGGTGTGAGGTTGACAGTGATATTTATATTTACTGTTTGTTTTAGTGCCAGTGATGCTGTCAAAGGTGAAGGCTTGCAAGAAGGAGTAGACTGGCTACAAGGTACTGTGGTTAAATTTTTGAATGGTATACATCCCTTCCTGATTTTCTCAAGCATTTGACAGTAGACATGTATTTATTTTTTAAGTTAATTACAGATTACTATTGTATTATTGTAAAACTGCCAAGCACCAACTATTCAGTCATTAAATTGAAGTCTACCCCCCCCCCCACCCTTCCTAAACATTCATAGAGCAAATTGCACAGTGAGTATGCAATGGTTTCACTTTCAATTCTCTTCTAGAGGAATTTTATTTTAATATTAGTCTTTAGATTTCCTTAGTACAACTTTTGTTCTTTGACATAATGTTTTAAATGTGTTCGGACAATTTATCCAGTTATTCTTATAACTGTGGCATGGACCAAGTCAATGCAATTAGCAGGTTTTGATTTGGATCCTCTTAAAACTCATAACCAGCCCAGACCTGGGTTAACCATGACCAAGTGACTGTTTGACACAGTTAAATAATTTCAGACAAATAATTTTAATTCAAGTGTTGTTTAAACATTATGTCAGTTGTGCCAGCTTGGCTCAGATATCCAGTTGCGGGTAGTTTGTGATCCCTTTTAATTTACCTTCATAAATGGCTTCTAAAATATAGTCTGATCTTCACTTAAGTCATAAACCCAGATAAACTCAGTGTGACTTAACAAATAATGTATACTTTTGTGTTTTAAATGTACTTCATTGAAGTCAGATGTTCCAATCAACGATGTGACATTCAGCTGTTGGTTAGATGTACCCTTTCATATTTTAAAAACCCACAAAGTGGTTGCTGACAAAGTCTGCCCCTCAGAACAGAGATCTGTTGAAGTGGAATATGGCCCAGTCAAAATACATTTCAGAAGACCTCAGGAGAATAGCTGTTGGCTCATAAGACCATAGCATTTACAAAGACTTGGGCCTCCGGTCAGCCTACAGTCAGACTTGTGTACAAATGGAGAAAATTTGGCACCCTTGCTACTCTCCCTAGGAGTGGGCGTCCGGAAAAGATCACAGCGTTGTACGTTGTATAATGGTCAAGGAAGTGATAAAGAACCCTAAGGCTCTGCAGGCATCTCACACCTGTGTCCATGAGTCCACAATTACAAAGGCACTACATAAGTCGTATTCATGGGAGGATACCATGGAGGAGACCACTGCTCTCCAAAAAAACATTGCTACCATCTCAGGTTTGCTAAATAAACACCCGTATGTTCCACAACACTACTGGAACAGTAATTTTCTATTGACAGACAAGACCAAAATTTTTTTTGAAAAAGAGCACAACACTGTTTGGAGGAAAAAATACTGCATAACACCTAAACCTCAGCCCAACTGTGAAGCATGGTGGAGGAAGCATCATAGGTTTGGGCTGCTTTGCTGCCTCAATGTATTCAAAATTGTATCAGGAAATTCTACAGGGTAATATAAAGGTAACGATCTATGATCTGCAGCTCAAAATACAGTGGAGAGAACAAGTATTTGATACACTGCCGATTTTGCAGGTTTTCCAACTTACAAAGCGTGTAGAGGTCTGTAATTTTTATCATAGGTACACTTCGACTGTGAGAGATGGAATCTAAAGCAAAAATCCAGAAAATCACATTGTGTGATTTTTAAATAATTAATTTGCATTTTATTGCATGACATACGTATTTGATCACCTACCAACCAGTAAGAATTCCAGCTCTCACAGACCTGTTAGTTTTTCTTTACCTGTATTAACTGCACCTGTTTGAACTCGTTACCTGTATAAAAGACACCTGTCCACACACTCAATTAAACAGACTCCAACCTCTCCACAATGGCCAAGACCAGAGAGCGGTGTAAGGACATCAGGGATAAAATTGTAGACCTGCACAAGGCTGGGATGGGCTACAGGACAATAGGCAAGCAGCTTG
>JAOVYW010000001.1:8023513-8046673 GCA_025775045.1 Hiodon tergisus
TCTCTCACAGTTGAAGTGTACCTATGATAAAAATTACAGACCTCTACATGCTTTGTAAGTTGGAAAACCTGCAAAATCGGCAGTGTATCAAATACTAAATTCTCTCCACTGTAGATTGGGTCATACAGCACGGCAATGACCCTAAACAAAAAGCAAATATACAAAAAAAATAGCTTTATCAGAAGAAAATTTGCTTGACCTAAACCCTATTGAAATTCAGTGGCATGATTATTCCAGCAAGATGTCCCAAAAAAAGAAATTAACTAAAACAGTTCTGTAAGGAGGATCTAAAATACCTCCTTACTGTTGTGCAGGTCTGATCAGAAATTACAGAAAACATTTGCTTGTGGTTATTGCTGCTAAGAATCAGGGTTCACCATTATTTTTCTGGCCTATTCTGTTTATTTTTCAACAAAGTGTTCAGTAAAGACATGTATAAGTAAACAGTGTTGCATGTTATTTGTTAAATCACACTGGGTTTATCTATTGCGATGACTTAAAGATCAGACTATATTTTTGGAGCCATTTATGCTGGTAATTTGAAAGAGTTCACAAACTTTTTCTCCCAACTTTAAGTGTAGATCTACATTAATTATGGTAGTTCTTACCTCTATCACCTTAGTCGTGCCCCATTTTAAATAGAACGTGATGACTAGAAGCAAGACCGACATGGAGAATTTAAACCACGTGTTGTGTAAGCATAATCCACATTTTTCCCCTAACAGATCAGATCAGAACAATGAAAACATGAAACGCTAAAAGGGTGGGAGTTGTTTTGGTATAGCAACCATAACAGCAACAGAGCTCCCTCACGCTGATACATATTCAGCTTCGACCTGTGTCTGCCTGGCTGGTGTTCTGCTGTAGTGACCACTAAAGATGAGCGGAAGGGGAACTCAGGAAAAATTGTCATACTTGGTGTTAAAATAGGAGATGCTTCAGTTGGATGTTTTATCATCACTGTGAAACAAGGTGCTGTTGGAATGTTGGATGTTTTATAATTTTTTTTAATTTTAGCCTTAATATTTCAAACTCAATATCCTTTAATTTAGAAGAAAATACGCGTAGGGTCATATGTCAAAAACAAACACTTAAAGTTGCATTTTAGCCTAAAGTTTTGGGCTTGTTCAGCAAAAATGTCATTTAAATCACAAAGCAATGCGTCTATACGTGCCTTATTGCTTTGTGTGATGTGCTCTGATGATTAGGCTGTTATAATGTCACCAAGAAGTCCCCCCCCCAAAAAAATGCAAAAGACAGACTTTGTTTTTTGATTATTAGGTCATAAAGTATCTATGTGGTCCAAACAGAGAATTAATATATTTTGATATTTGTATACCATTTCATCTAGTCAGTATCCTTGTTTCAGGCTAGTCACAATAAATGTTATTTTACTTTCCTTGTGATGTGTAGTTTCTATACTATTCATAGCAGTTCACAGGAACCTACATAACCAAATGTATTTATACCCTTGATAAATTGTAATAAAAATGGGACTTAACAGAGGATATAAAGGCATGTGTTTTCTCTTGCAGATTATAACGTATATGTAGTTTTTGTAAGCTTCCTTTGGTTTGAATGACCCTGATAGGGCACTTCCAGTTGTCAGGGCACTTACTGGACAGTTAATTTTTTTGAATTGCAAAATGTTCTTGAGATTGCAACTGAAATTAAGTACATAAAGTTATCAATAAAGAACTGTCACTAAAACCAACCCAAACAGCAATGGTTTAGTGTTAGTAGTCAGCACTTTTTTTAATTAAATAGCCATTCTACCAAAGATCAAATAATTAACATACTCAGCCTAAAATCAAGCCATATCACAAATTGCAGGGGGGGGGGGGGTCACAACATAAGAAAAAGAAAAACTGCATTTATTCCATCAAAAACTGAATAAACTCTGTGTACAAATAATGCATTGTTTTAAAACCATTATGCTATTACATATAGTTCCATGCTGAATAAATACATAAGAAAATTATTTCACAAAATATGGTACATTAAGTGTGGTTGACAGTAACGGGAAGACAACCTTATTACAAAGCATATTAATAGGTCTGTGATTCTTAGCAATTTCTGTTAAATATGTTAATAAAACAAAAACATGCCATTGCTGGAAGAAAAATAATATTAACAAAGATTACTTTTTTAATGGGGCCCCTTAGGTCTTTCAGTCCTTAAGATACATATAGACCATCTCTGTGTGGAAGTGAGCACTGGCATTCATGAGGGTGCATAAGCTCTGGAACGTATCCATGTCCTCATTACGATTTCCTTCATAGAGAGAAGAAAACAAATCTTGGAGGAGAATCTAATGTCATGTGTATCATAGATCAAATATTTAGTCCATAAGTATTAAATAAAATTAAACAATTTAATAGAAACTTTAAAGTCAACATTTTTAGAAACAGAAAGTTATTAAATGCATATTTGTGTGGGGTTTTTTTTGCGGTTTCCCAACCCCCAAGGACAATCGTACACCTTAAAGCCCCTTCTTCACCTGCCATGACAGTCTCGTACATCTCCATAGTGACCTCCGAGAACATGTTTTCAACACTCTGGATAAAGGACCACTTGTCAGCAGCAGCCGGGAGCACATTGCAGATCTGCTGCATCATCTTCACTGACCAATTCATGCAGTACCCGTCCTTCTCACACACCTGATCGTTAAGATTTACAGAGAAACGTACGGTTACTTTACCTGACTTTCAATCAGGAAAATCCTCCAGAAGGATCAAATTTGGGTAAATCACATTTTACTAGTTATTTTTTAGTTTATAATAATAATACATTTAATAACTAATATATGTAATATTAGGTTGCCATTCCCAGAGCTATAACACCAAGTCATATCAAAGACTATGGTAATCCAATGTTGCCATAAAGAGGAGTTTCATTCTCAGCAGTGTATATTATTAAATATGCGATGCCTTGCCTGAACAGGACTGCCGCAGATCAATGAAGACTTGATATAGCATCAAATAGTCAGAAAGTATACCAGCAAGCCAATGGGAAAGAGCCACTATTGGCTATAAGTGTGCTGCTCAGCACCAAAGAGGTTACTTATATTTCAAAGGCCAAAAAATACATCTTTTTTGTATTTATTTTGGTGTTTTGGAATCACCAATTGTGCTAACGCTTCTCGACTTGTCGCTCTGACTGAACCTGGGAAACCCAGATTATAGGGTTCGGTCTACACTTCAGTGAGTCGTTTTACCAACTGACCAAATTTTCTTTTGTTTGCAATTGGCTTTAACTAAAACTATGCACTTACCATTATGAGAAATACCATGAGCCGTGAGATCTCGAACATCCGTCCATTCATAGCCTTGCTAGCCAGCACACTATAACAAATGTTATTCCCACAAAGAATGAGCAAGCGTGCCATGTTCTCCATGTGCCAGGCTTGTGGAAGCACTACCAACCAGTAAAAAAAAAAAAACAGTCAGCACAAATACAGTAAGTAAGCTATAGTAAGTATATACAATAATTAACACAGTTAGGTTAATAGGAATACCTGTCATCTCATCAAAGATTCCAAGGATAGTGTCGGCAGTCCAGTCTTTGGCTTCAAGATCAGTGTAAAGCAGAATGACTGCCTTGGCCAGGTCCCACAACCCACACTGTGCCACCATGATGCCACATACCTCCCGCCAAGCAATTTTACCTGAGAGTGCAAGATATCATGTAGACCTTAAGACTGCTTTCTCTTCACTCTTTGTAAAAACAATGAACTGTACAAATGTCTCGGATGGTCTATCCTACTGTCTGGGAGGAGCGGGCCATAGAGGATGAATAGCAGCCGTGCCTGGCTGACCATGGGCCATGGCTTGAGGAGACGAGTGAGCCAGAAGAGTGTGTCCCGGCGGTTCTGCCAGGGGTCAAGCAGCACATTCCTGCAGAAGAGCCGGATTTGGAACTCCAACCTGTGGAAAGCTCCTGAAGGGAATGAACATCTCCAGCTCAGTAAGATCGCAAGCGGGGGAAAAAAATTTAGTTTGACCACTACTCCACTCACAGTACACACTGTGGGTTACTAGCCACATTTATATAGCTAGCTAAATTAACTAGGACCATTCCTTGCATATAACATTTCAGACAGTGTAATGTTATACATTATTGCAAGAGTATCTATGTTGTGTGAAATTAGCTTTTGGGGTGGAACATGATAAGTAATCTAGCAACTTAACATACACGCTACATACTGTATTATGATAATAAAGAGAGTATATACTGTCACCCACCTGGCTTTCCTGAGACAACAGTCTCAATCTTGCGCAGTAGGTTTGAGAACTCACACAGGAAGTTGAAAACCCGGTGGCACTCCAGTTCATCCCAACCGGCTATCAACGTCTTAAAAAAAAATAAACCATCTTTTACCACCAATATCTGTTTCACTGAAACTGTATTTTGAAAAAGACCATACAAAAAATATACAATAAAATTCATGTAAATCATGGAATTTCAGAACTCAGTTTTACATTCAATTTGGTCTCATCTCCAATGCTGCTTAATATATATTTAATATTTTACATTTACATTGGTTAATATCAAGCCTTCATTGGTTGTTTTGAATAGATGGTAGCCGTAGCAGTCATTTTTGGAAGGGTATTGGGCTTGTTTTGTTTGGGCATGGTTGGTCACAAAGGCCTGGCAACCCTGTGTGGAAGGATTAGTAGCGACCTGCCAAGATCCATTACCACAAGTGGAGATTCCAAATGTATAATTAATTAATAACACAGGCATGTTTTTTCCTGCACACTTTTAAGTCAGTCAGAAGTAGTCCTTTTGGGAAGTTCCTCTCTAATATACTTTACTCAAAAACTAAATAGCTACTAAACTAAATCTACTAGTAATTAATATGAATTAAGTACTAGTAACTTCCTTGCATTAAAAACAATTGCATGTATAGCTTGGAACCTAATTCACCCAATTTTCAATTAATCCAAGCATTTATACAGATATATTACAGTTGTCACCTGCAAAAAAACTCCATAGCTCGCAAAGCCCAGGCACCCTGGAGATGATGTGCACCCCTCCATCATAAAGCAAGGAATCTAACACAAAGTACAAAAGTAGCTCATCCGAAATGTAGACTTAATATTCTTTATAAAAAACATCCTGAGATAGATATTCCCACACAGAAAGCTATTGGGTTAGTACAAAATAGTTGATTATTTAGTAGGCTAGCTCAATAAAACACATTACCAGCTTGAAAACAAAGTGGATATTTATATTTAGTGGATCTACATAACTAGCAAGCTGTATAGCTAGCACAATGCACATTCCTTTTACAACAATTGTTTAATATATATATATTAGTTGTTACTTCAAGTGCTTTTTGTTATTAGATAGATGGTTATTGTTATAATTTTTAAAGTTAAAGTTATAAAGTTATAATAAATAATAGCACTGTAGGATAAACTAGTGTCCACAATGTTTAATAAATATTACATAAATAAATTACAATAAATATTATGCAGAAAGTTTTTCCATATCTATCTCAGCTTTCAGTTTCCCAAGTGAAACTTACCTGTGAAAATCTGCTAGATATAAACTTTAACCGATCCTTTGTTGGAAGTAAAAGGGTACATCTCTTGAACAACAAACCTGCGACAAAATGGTTAAATTATCATTAAACATTTAATTTAATAACATTAGTTTTGAAGTTATAGATTTACTATCTTATATACAATCTTATTTCTTGGATTTAGAACTCCGCCTGTATCACAATATTGTTATTTTGTTAACTGAAACTTTTTTTTCACAAAAAATTAAACAAAGAGAAATGATGGCATTACAAAACGATGGACCACACCACACAAGTTAATCACAATAAATGAAAAAAATTTGAAAGAAATTCGACCAGAAATTATTGTACTTTAGGATTTCTAAGGAATTGCTAAAAATTTGCTCTTACCAATGGACTTGTAGTGCTCCAGGATACAGCTCTCCTTCAAGGGAGAATGATGGAACTCCTGCAGAATCATCCTTTTCCTCCAGGCAAGCATGGAGACATAGCTCACAATATACCTGCTGATGGCCTTGGACACCATGCTGAAGACGCTGATCTCTATTACTTTACAGGAACAACACAAACACATCAGACAGAGGGCTTTTATCCCTTTTTCAATTGTTGATCAAACTCTACCTGGGAGTTTAATAAGCCAGAGATGTTTTTCTAGGTCTCTCAAATAAATTATATTCAGGAATTATTTTACAAAAGACAACTTAAAGATGGCTATTAGCTTTTTCCCAGACTAATGAAGATACAGTACTTCTGTGTTTTAAAAGAAACCTAGCAATTTAAAAACCATTGACTCATTCACTTCTGGCATGTTAACCTCTCAAGAGGCTAAATTGGTAAACAGTAGCTCATAGACGCCCTATTATCTGGATTTCGCAGGTTCAAATCTAGGGTGAATGGGAGGGGATTGGTGGGGCTTTTTATGGGTTGTTGCTGCCTACATCATGGAAGTTCCAAATCATGGAAGTGTCATTGTGACCAGGTAGACTCTGCCACTCCCTGATTTGTTGCAACAAGCTAAAAATTATTGCATGTTACAAGATCTCTATGCATACCAGAGAGGTGCTCCAGGATAATGTCGAAGACCTCTGCAGGTAACCTTTCAAAAACTCCCCATCTGGACCTGTTCTGACTCCTTGTGATGATGGTTCTGGCTCGGTAGGGATGCTTCCCCCTGCAACTGCGTTCAAACTTGTGTGTTTCTGTGAACTTCCTAGAGATTGACGCCATCCCCAATATGTTGATCCTTTGAAAAAGCTTGGAAAGAGCACCTGGAGTTAACTGTATTTCTATTTTTCAAATCATGATTTTAAATGTCACAAAAGTTTTTATTTAAACAGCTTTTAAAAAATGATTTATTCTGCTAATGCAAAAGAACTTGGAGAACACAAGTAAAATTATGTTTATGAATTGCTATGAAAAAAGCTGGATTCAAATCCTGGTTTAAAGGCTCATGGTGGCTAGAAAGACACAACCCTCTTAGCCATATATATATATATATATATATATATGTGTGTGTGTGTGTGTATATATATGTCCATCACATTCAGTTAATGCTATTCGTGGAATACTCATTTCTAAAGGTTTAGTTGGCCTGGCTCAACTAGTCTGTTTTATTAAGCAAGTCTTTTTTATCTATATATTTAATAGCAAAATGGGCTGCTCATAAAATTCAGAATCAAGTATAAAAATTTCAAAAACAGCCGAGCATCACTGCATTTACACAGCACTTATTGCGTTAATGAAGTGCATTAATTTACTGGTTAGACCTAATTAAGCTCGACATGAGGTCTAATCATAGTGTCCTAAGAGGTGACTTATTTTAATCGTTTATTATAATTCAATTAAAATATTGTAATGACATTAACTGTAGTTTATTATCATAAATATGCACAAACATTTTTCATTTAAGTAGCGGGTCGATCTCAATCAACGTGTGTGGCTATTTAAGTAGCAGTTTTTACTAAAGTATATTTTTATTTAATCATAAAATAAACACTCATAAATAGTAAGGCACTATAACTACGCTTTATACGTCCCGCTAGAAAGTTTTCCTTTGCTAGCTTGGTCGACAACTACTTCCGCACGTGAAACGTCGTCAGAGTCCTGACTGACAGTGGCGGTTGTGTTAGTATAAATTTCCTTATATACATTAATTTACAATATTAAAGTTAATTATACTTAGGTATACCCCGTCAGTCGTTATACATTTGGATTACGATGGTCTTGGTAGTGTATAAAAATGTTGTTCTCAGGTGGTTAAGGAGCCAACTGAGTAGTTACCCTCTGGCAAAAGCTAATAATTATCATTGGTTAGCGGTAAACGATTAATACATTTGGTAGCGTGTTTGTTTTAAGGGGTTTGAGTACCAAAAAAATACTAAAACACAGATTTTAAAGGGCTGTGAAGTAGTACAGCAGTAAGACATACAAAAAAGTAGATATGCACCTAACTAGCGAAGGTAATTATATATGGTTATTTGGTAATTCAGCAAGTGTAGCACTTGTCAACTACTTCGACGGGACGTTGTAGTACTTACTTGGTGTCGTTTTTTTCTGTCCTTAAATTATAAATGTTTGCTAGATTAGTTTTTTTAGCCAGCCAGTGTCATATGTGATCTTCAGACCCGCCAAATAGTCTGTGGCGACAGTGTTAGCTCTATTCGAAGCGAAGCACCCCATCTCGCGCCGGAGTTTTTAAAAAGCAATGTCGTATTCATTTTAAATGTCTAACATGCAGCTATACATCGGTATCCATGTCGTATAAACGGATAATATATAAATGTTCTTTCAGTACTAGGGTGAACTCAGAAAGTAAGGCTGCTAAATTAGTATACTTTTTAATAAATTTAATAAGCACTTATTTTATCCCAGTTTGAGATCTATTTTATAATATATTATTATTTTATTTTTATATATATATATATATATATATATAAAATATATAATATTATTTTTCAGAAACTGCTGAGAGGAATTATTTTATATGTGCACTGTGGCACAGTATAATCCCATCAAAGCAAATAAAAAGGGCTTGGGTGTTAAATGATTGTGGAGGAGGCCATATTTTATCATTTGTGTTCATATGGCTCAGTGATAGGTGAAGAAGCCTTGGTTGTGTTATACTTTAAAGTTGTCTAATATCTACACCAGGAAAGAAATTAATAAACTGTGATGTAATTCTGGATTCTACAAGATATTGATATTTGAGTTATTGCCTCGTTTTTTTTAAATTTTCAATGCAAAATCTACAGCAATCTAAAAAGGCAGCTGAATAATTATGTAGACAGCAGTTCATCATTTGAGTTGAACTGCAACTGAAAATTTAGAATAGTAGATTTTTCTTTTTCTACAACTTCACTGGAATAGAATTCTATGAACATTTACAGTGTAAACTGTGAGTACAAAGTCCTGTACTGTTGTGTATAATTGTCTTTACTGCCTTAAGCTACCGACTTAGTTCTGATAGGGCATGCAATAGAAGCATTGTGTACAAATAGCTCTATTTAGCCCAACACATCTGATCACTCTGACAGCTGAGGAAGCAGCAGTGATTGATGAGCTGATGCTGTCCCCTGCCCGATTATCGCCCCACTGACAATACAATAACCACTGTTCACTCAACAACTGGGGCAGAAGCAACTCTGCTCTTGTGGCAGTATTGTCAGATTTGCTGTAGATAGGAGTAAGGTTTCATAAATACGACCACCTGCAGATCAAGTGCTGCTTCACGTACCAGTGGAAATAGAATGAAACCGGCTCCGTCAGTGGAAACAGAATGAAAGTGAATGTGTGGGTGACAGCAGGTAGGTTTACACAACACTTGAATGTTGCCTTTGATTTTCACGTTAATTTTAATGCAATGTTAAGGACACTATAAGGAAAGTGAAGGAAGTGCCTAAATAATTTTTAAACGCTGATTTGATATTCAGCCAAATAATTAAGTTCAAATTTGTGTTAAATATAAAATCGGAAAAAACCCACTGTTTCATTCGCTGCTTTTCGAGAGTTTTCAGCTGTAAGTACACTATATTAACACAGATTACATGCTTTATTAAAACACAATGCTCAGCTTATGAAAGCCTATAAAATGTGGGCTTAAAGACACTGGCTGCTCAGTTGCTTTGGGGAGTGACAGGAGGTTCTCAGGTTTGTGATGACAGGCTGTTTTCGGTTGCATAAAAAATCAGTTTTGTTAATTCTACAAATCCTTTGATCAGGTATCATGATGATGTAAGGAAAGTGGTTTTGATAAGTAGATTCATTTTCATCATGTACTAAATACACATAATATTTAAAGGAAATGTCAATGCACAGAAGTCAGTTTATACTATATATTTTAAGTTTGGAATTCCACCTTGTTTGCTTGATAGCGTTAAAAGAAGAAATTCAAATGCAATATTTTTTTTTTATGCTTTCACTCTGATATAAAGCAGACCGTGTTCTATTTTAGTTGACAGTGTCTTGAAGCAGGGTGATGATATCGTCATTGGTAGGTCCGGAGGGCTGCTTGTCCATCACTGGTCTATGTTGTGTTTTTGTCCTTGGAGTGAGTTGGTGCCAGCGGCTCCAAAATCGACAAGCACAGAACCGACTCCTCAACCCAATCTGCTATGGCAGTGAAGCCACTGTGTTGCCTGATCTGATCCTGCATTACACAAAAATTTACATATTTTTAGAGTCCACCACTTTGTCCTTCAAAGCTCAGTTCTTGTGGTCACTTGGTGATGTGTCTCACTGCAACCACATACATTTTTACTGAGTGAAGTGTTCCAAGACAGTTAATGTTATTAACTCTACAAAATGTGTTAGCACAGATTTATGGTATCTGTTTTTAAGCATTTTAAAATAATAAATGAATAAAAATATAACTTTGTTATAAAAAAATAGTTTCTAAAGTGATAGAGAATGTATTAAGACCCTGATTACCTTGGGATCATTGGGTTTCTTCTATCTTCTGATGGACCCATTAAAGTGAGGTTTAAAAAAAAGAATTATGGAAACAAAAAGTAAAATGAGAAGTTTAACCTGGTAAACTAACATTTTTTTAATTAATGAATGATCAAAACTATTTGTAATTTCTACTTTTCTGGTAGTTTTGAGTGCATGTTTGTAAAGGCTTGTCTTACCTTGCAATATAGGTGCTTACAAAAGTTTAACTTCTTAGGATACTGCTTAAAGTGGTGACTGTCAATGTTTAAATTTTCCTCCTCTCCACAGGTTGTCGTGAACTCTAGTAACTGAGTGCCCACAAGATGAGAAATAGATGACGCAGTATTCACATTCTTCACCGAAGCCACTGTCTCAGATAACTCTAGAGACCGAATAATAGTATGATATCAAACCCAAGAGAGTACACCCACTTGAGATTACATGACTGGTAAGAATTTGATGCACGAGGGAGAATTCTAGTAAACATATAAAAATACTGCAAATTGAAGATCTGTAATTGAGCGAGTTAATGTGTTAACTATGGTAAGCATGGCAGTGCAGCTCCTGGGCTTTTTTCTTGGCCTTTTGGGTTTGTTTGGGACTGCAGTGGCCACTTTGATGCCTCAGTGGCGGCGGACAGGCTACATGGGTTCCAACATCATCACAGCCATGGCCTACCTGAAAGGACTGTGGATGGACTGTGTCTGGAATAGCACGGGTGTATACCAGTGCGAGATGCACCACTCGCCGCTGGCACTTCCCCTAGACCTGCAGGCCGCGCGCACACTGATGGTGCTTTCCTGCCTCAGCTCCGCTCTGGCCGCCGCCATCTCTGCTGCAGGCATGAAGTGCACCCGATGCGCCCAGCATCCCCCAACCAAGCGTGCGTTAGCAGTCAGCGGTGGGATCTGCTTCATCACCGCAGGCCTACTCTGCCTGGTTACAGTGTCTTGGACTACCAATGATGTAATTCGTGACTTCTATGACCCTCTGCTGCCAAACAATATGAAGTATGAGATTGGGCAGGCCGTCTACATGGGGTTCATCTCTGCAGGCTTCAGTGTCACTGGCGGGACAGTGCTCTGCTTGTCCTGTGGAGACTCTCAAAACCGCTTCCACTACTTTCCGCAGGCCCACAATGCCTTTCAACCACCTGCCCCTGCTTACCAACCACCGGTTGCCTACAAAGGCAATCACACACCTTCTCGCTCCTCAGCTTCCAGCAGTGGATACAGACTCAATGACTATGTGTAAGCAGAGCTGGATGGGCTCTGTCACAGACATGTGTACAGTAGGAGTTTTTCTTACTGTACAGCACAGATCTTAGTTACTTCTCTGTTCTAGGAATGTTCTTTTAAACTTCACTTTTACTAACTTACAGTAATTGCCTGGCTGTTTACTCCTATTTCTAAACCAGAATATTGATAATTTTGCTAAGTGATAAACAGGTACTTGCCTTCTATTGTTTGGTTGTGAACATTATCTAATGTTGTTGTTTTCTAGTTTCTTCCATGATACATTTGGTCAGTTGAAATTTCTGTGATTTAGTTTTTACTTTTACTAACCATGGAAACTGACAGTATAACCATTATTATTGTTGCAAATGCAGTTACCTTTTAAGTTAATTAGTGTTGGAAATTATTTTAACAGTTTATTTAAAGTTTATGTAGGCTTTCCTATCTGTACTTGAAATTTATTTATTTTTAGCTATACAATCTGCATTAGTATAAAAATGTGAGAAGCACTTACAGTATATATGATGGCACCTAAATGTGATAGTTTGCCTTAAGAGATTTAGACACAAGTATTATAATTTATGATATAATCTATACTTGCCATTTAAACTCAGGCCTTTGTTGTTTCAGTTCTATCAACCGAGACATAAAAATTGATGTTTTCCCTGATAACTGAACAGTCCAAAGCTTGAAATTAATTTTGAAATACTTCCTCTGGCAAAAACGGATCAATATCAGTGTTCCTCTAAATGTGCAAATAACTTTATATTGGTTTGTTTTGGTCTCATCTACTGCAGTGTGGCTCATTGATGACAGTTATTTAAAGTTGAAATCGTCAATCAGGCTAACACCGAAGCTTCCCATATTTCAACAGGATACACTATATGTGGCATACTCCAATACAGAGAATGGAAATTTTTAGCTCCCACTAACTATACAGGCTTTTTGATTCAGTTACTTCTTTCTGAGTAGTTTCTAATTAAGAATAAAGGATGTTAGTTTATTCCAACCTGACATTATTCTCACACAATTATTTTACTCATTTTAATGTTAAGCTAATAATACTGGTAATAATGCTGGGCAGCACAGTGGTTCAGTGATTAACTTTGGAGCCTCACTGCCCCAGGGTCCCTGTCGGTGCAGAGTTTTAAAGTTTGTTTGAGTAGGTTTCCTTTGGGGGCTGCAGTTTCCCCCTACACAAAGACTTGGGAGACTTGACCTCAACGACCCTGATTTACCTAAAATTAACACATTTTACTATTGATTCAGTTAACAATTGTTTCCATTCCTCAAAAGTTATTTACATAATGCTTTTCTTTGAAAAGTTTCAATAAAATGTTAAATTCAACATTCCCTACTGTTTTTGGTTGGGGTTACTGGTTTCTCTGTCACCAACAGAGCCTTATCAATGGTCAGAACCTCATCACCCTTAATACCTTATTGGGAATCTTACTCTCTAGAGCCTCTGGGCACAGCTCTGGGTTGTTTAGGAGTCCAGTCATTTTCAGGCTGTGGACTCATCTTTGCCTCAGTGGAACAAGAAATAACTTGAAACTAGGCCCCAAAACACCTTTCCTCCCACTGAAGACAAACCTGGAGAGTTCATTCAGCAATTTCTGCTGCTGCCTTTGGTTCACCACATTACTGCCACCTCCACCCTTGTCTTTAGGTACTGCTTGCTCTTCTGGTGGGATCTCTCCTTTTCTTATAGGGCCACCATAGCACTTTACCTCTCCTCTTACAGCCAATTATCAACGTCTGATAGGCTTTATGAGCTCTTGGTGCAGCTTTCCTAGTTTGTATAGAGGTCCTTAGCTATGGACTCCCTCTCCTGCAGACCACTAGTCCGTGGCTAGTGCACTGCGTCCGCTCATTCTCCAGCTGCTGAGACAGCAGCTGTTTCTTTTCCCAGGCCTCTGCTCCTACCCGTCCCTAACGCTTTCTACCAGACTACTGTGAATAGCAAGAAGCCCCTCACTTTCCTCAGTTGACTCGGGGTTGAGGTACATTTTGTTCTTCTCCATCCACTCCTGGGTCCAGGGGACTTTGCTCCAGTCCTCTCCTGGGAATTTCCGTCTTGTGGCAGGACGTTTGGCTGTTGGCAACTTGGTCTGGGCCTTCACCACAGGTACATCTTCAGTGGTCTCTGGCTCTCTTGCTGGAGCCATAGCATGGGTCAGGAAGTCAGCTTCTCCTAACCACAGATCATTGGACTCGTCTGGACACGACCATTTTCACGAAAGCAAACAAAAGCAAAAAAATGATAGCAGTTCACCAAGTGGTGAAACTGTATAGCGTGTGTCGATTTATGTATTTATTTAATGAGAATGAACTTGATTTAGATAATGAATCATCATGTATCAGACGCAATATCAGAAATGCTAAATTAGTCGTTTTCTGGAATTAATGTGTGTCAACTGTCAAGCAAACTCTGGTTGATGTTTTGTGAATAATCAGGGGGCGGGGAAATCAACCATTAGAAATATGTAGGATATATACATACATATATATATATATATATGTATACACATATACTTTTTGTACACTTTGTAACTATAGATACCATATATCAGAAGAGAGATCACTTTTGATCAAAGGGCACTGGTCCGGGTTAAGGTCTTTTAAACAGCACATTTCTTGACCTAAAAGTTCGGCCTAGAAATGCGTTTTCAAAAACAATACTTTCATTCTGTATTCTATTTTTGCTTCTAGAATAGACTGTCACGATGGCCGCGCCTGACGCGATTTGAGGAGAAATTACACATACTTTTTACACTTAGACATAGACATTTTCTTGTTCGCCATTAGATGGAGACAGTAGCCTACGTTTTGTAGTGGGGACGATGGATTATTTTCAGCTGCAACTCAATTTAGAGTTGCTGTGGGGAAAGTTGGTCAGACATGTATTCTGCAGACTAACTCCTTCTCAACATTCTTGTGACATATCCCTCTGAAATCTCCTCTGTTACTAACTATGGCAAAATTGATGACCGATGACCCCGGCGCACCTGGTTTTACAACAACACTCTTTTCAAGCGTAAAGAAAGGAACGTGTGAAATGAAAGGGTTGCACCAATTTAGCCAATTATCCAACGACTGCGAAGGCCCTTAAAGCTATCACTTATGTATTTGTATCCGCATGTTCACAGTGTATCGTGGTAAACGCAATTTATAACATTAGACACTATAGGCTACATTATCAATGAATCTTGGACCTCTTAAATTAATTTTAAATAGGTGATTGTGTTTCTTTTGTTGGTCTTGTTGAGTTAATTGATATCCGTTAACACCTGTGTTGATTTTAAAGCGACGTCTTTCCCCTTTTACATGGCTGTTTCCCTGTTCGCAACAGTTTAAGGGAACAGTTTACTGCATTAACTAAAACACTTTATGAAGCGTAATGCGTTCACATGATAAGTAGCCTACAATGTGTGATACCTATTAACTATCCAAATCTTAAGAATATCTAGTCCACCAAGTAGGCTACAGTAAAACATCAAGCGACCACCATGACAATGCGAATCCATTGCCTAATAAATGTTCAAATCATGCATCTGTATCTTTAAAAGGAATTTTTTGTTGGCTTTTTAGATAAATTAACCCAACCAGCTGTTAAATAAGCAAAAAAGATAGTTGTAGGCTATTTAGTTACTAGCCTCTTCAAAACGATACATCACAGGGATGAAAATAACCTATTTCTGCAGGTAACGTAAATTTTCTATTAGTAATTAACTGTCATCTAGTTCCGTCTCTATGCGGTTCAGACATAAAACACGAAAGGAGGGTTGAAATGTTTGTTTTAGTGTCGTCGAAAGTCGTGTAGGCCTATAGGAAACAGGCAACTTAG
The DNA here is from genome assembly GCA_025775045.1 of Hiodon tergisus. Taxonomy (NCBI): domain Eukaryota; kingdom Metazoa; phylum Chordata; class Actinopteri; order Hiodontiformes; family Hiodontidae; genus Hiodon; species Hiodon tergisus. The sequence goes on from JAOVYW010000001.1 coordinate 8,039,055, forward strand.
ATATAAATAACAACCCGAAGACACAAACTTCGTTCGTGTTTTTTCATAGCCTGCCTACTTATTTTGAAAGTAGACTAAGTGAAGGTCACAGATTTCAAGACACCTCTTTGACACGAGTTCTGAAAGCGCATTGTCACATAGAAATAGCCTCAATGCAACTACATGTAAAGTGAAATTATAGTACAATAAAAAAATATTTATTAAAATGATTATTCAGTTATATTGTCAGTAAATATACCAAACGGACTTTAATATGGATTCCTGAAATAGTCTAATCGTTACACGTGAGCGCTAGATACTGTACAATACGTGAGATACTATAGTCCAACTTTTGATTGACATGTTCTGCTGCGTTACGTATAAGAGACCTGTCGCGTTAGTACTTGCATCGTTCTTAGCACAGAAGAGCGGTGTAGAAAACCAGAATTCGGTGTGTAATTAGATATCTCTGTCCGAACGCATGCTAGTATTAAATCCAAATTCAGAAACAAATTCAGAAAAAGTAATGAATACATGACGATTGATATCATAAATCATTCAGTATTGTCTCATCGACTGTCAACTTCCACCAAGCACGGAAGATGCAACTGCCCATGGAGTAAACGCTACCTTGCTACCCTTGTTTGATCATAAAGAAAAATTGGTTTGATTCTGATTCATGTAAGTTATTTTAAGTAACCACGCAGATGGACGTCTGCAAAACAAATAAATAAAAATAGAAGTCATCCCTGAACGTAAATTAAGGCGTTAAGTAGTCTATTGATTTTAAAATGCGCCTTCTGTGCTATGCGTCATGCTATTTTCAATTAACCAAATGTGCTATTTTTGTCTACCCCTTGGAAGACCTTCAGAGGTTTCCTCCTCATTTGCACAAACTGACATCGTTATTCATAAACCGGCCTCCATTCACATCTCTCTGACGTTCATCTTCCTTAGACCTCTGACGAAAACTGGTCCCTTATAAGACCAGGTAAAATACGCATGATCTCAGCGAATTAACTACATGGTGCATTGAGGTTTCGTCCAAAGAAGCCATACGACTTTCCTTTTTGGATATCACACGTTATTTGATTGCCACCATTTACAAGTGTCCGGCATTAATCCAAGAAACATTTCCAAAGGTAGGCAGAGTTCTCCAAGTGGAATATTGTGGTTTCCGCATTATACTGTGAACAATATGTATTTTATTTTAATTATCAGTAGTTATCAAAGTTAGCTTAAAAATTTGTAGTTCACGGGATTTTCCCACTTAAAATATCTGGTGTCAGCGGAAATTTGACTTAGTGCTGTTGAGCGCTGTTTTTATTTCAGCAGTCTTTGACGCTGAACCTCTTCCAAAATAAGTGGTATAGATCATCGCATTTTCCCTGACAACACAGTCCATGGAGTTCTATAACTGAGATAAATATTGAAAAACGGTAGTTGATACAAACTGACTAAATGTAAAATAAACTTAACCTAAAATAAAAATCTATCGTAGCTACCCATCCAGTTAAGAAGGATAGTACACTAGAATTTAACTAGCAAGATGTTGCCTATTGCGCTCCTATAAAAGTGTTATTATTTATTACCGTAAAAAACCAAGATGCAAATTAGAAGGGGAAAACTTATTGGCTTATTCATTTAATTACATTCATCTTATGCACGTAAATTTTATTTTGAATAATAAGTGCACACTCGTTTCAAACATTACAATTTAAGTACAATTTAAACCTTTTTCATAAAACGAGATAATGCGTGTGATGGCTACAAAGAAAACTTTATGATGACACCAGATATGGGTTTATTTGGTTCCAGGAAATGTCTGATCTGTTGTTGCCTTTCAAAATTGCAGGTCTCAATGAAATTGGGGTCCTGTCGCACAAGCCGATCTCAGCAGTAGGCTAGAAGATGACTATCCATGTGGAAGGACTGGTGGCGATTGTTATCTTCTATTTACTGATTCTTTTTGTGGGAATATGGGCCGCATGGAAAAACAAAAACGCTGGATTAGCAGAAGGGACAGATCGAAGTGAAACTATAATGGTCGGCGGAAGGGACATAGGATTATTTGTTGGAGGATTTACCATGACCGGTAAGTAGGGACGTGATTATATTGATGAAATCCCATTTTTGGAGTTTCCTTGTTACGTCTGTAGCCAGTAGTATCTTTACTTTTATTCTCACGTCAAACACAGTAGCTAATGACTTATTGGTCAGAAATTAACATTCTTTTCGAATTAAACAATTGTTTTTATTCAAAACATCTAGTTGTCTAGAAAAAATGCTTAGTTTGTGATAAGTATGTTCGTTGTGGAGGTCTATAGCAGTTGACAATTTAGACGCCCCAAAGCTTTCTAAATAGAATGCCTTTGATGGTATTTTAAGGACTTCGGAAGCCCCGAAGACTTTTTCTTGACGATTCCTGAATTATTTATTCGCACTTTAATACGAAAATTCTAGTGTACATTTACACATACATAAACATGTCCATTTAAACTACTTTAAATCAATTTAAAGTGAATATAAGATATATAAAACTTGGAGACACTGACCTTAAAATCGCTTATAATCAGTTCAGTTATGTTGATTAATAGGCAAACCTATATCCTACAGCTCGTTTTGCAGACACGCTCCAATGAATGATTGAATTCTTGAAAAATTACCATTAACCATAACAAAAAAATATAGATATGCGTGAATTTTTTTTAAATAGAAACTATACTTTTACCGTATTTCGGTCAAAAAATTACGTTATGCTGCAAGTCAAAGATTATTTATTGGCAGGAAAAAATAATCTATTATCATAGCCAATGTAGTAATGCAAAACAGTTAAAACATAACATAACGTATAACCGGAACATAACAGTGTATAAACATTGGCCAATGAAGAATAACAATCTAGATTTATATCTATTTTGGTTAGATTTATTTTAATTTTTGCTATTGTTAAATGTGTTTAGTGCATTTCTTTTATTAAGTGAAATTTATCATTAATATTTTTAGCAACTTGGGTCGGAGGTGGCTACATCAATGGAACTGCTGAATACGTCTATTTACCGGGATACGGATTGGCTTGGGCGCAGGCTCCCTTTGGATATGCGCTCAGCCTGGTTGTAGGTACGGTCTGATCTGCAGTTTCTGAACACCTCATACGCGCAGCTAGTTTTCTCATCCTCTTGAGCGCGGATAAACCATTAAGTTACGGGTAGTTGCGCGTTACTTTCGCGATTTAGTATTTAATTGACTTAAATCTGTTGATTCGAACTCTACTTTAATGTGAAAAATAGTTTTATCCACTAGTTTATTTGTTGTATATGTTTTCTGTATTCCTGCGGTATTTTATATCTTAATTAAAACAACCGTGACGCTGCCGCATCCTTCCTCTTTATTTGGATTCCAGAGTTGTTATAGTTCTTCCCACATTTACAGAAGAACGGGCAGACTAGAAACCGGAGTGTAATTTACTGGAGGGTAGTTTACTGAAGTGTAGTTTTCTGGGGTGGACTTTACTGGAGTGTAGTTTTTATTTTATTTTTAGTCCATTGCTCTAATCATAATCCCTAGTAGCCCTCTTTGGTGAAGAAAAAATAAAAATAAAAAAACCTTTTCACTTTCATAATAAGGCAAATGATAGGTGTTTTCTCTAACTTAGGTGGTCTGTTCTTCGCTAAACCCATGCGCTCCAGAGGTTACGTCACAATGCTTGACCCCTTCCAACAGATGTACGGTAAAAGGATGGGTGGCCTTCTCTTTATACCAGCCCTGATGGGAGAGATCTTCTGGTCAGCAGCCATTTTATCGGCTTTGGGTATGCAAAGAGGCATTGGCATCAAACTAAGATTAATATAATCCTGTAAAGAGATTGAATCAATAATTTAAAAAAAAAAGTTATAGTCTCCTATTGAAATAGATATGTTATGGCTACTTGCATGACACCATGTTTCCCGGCAGGGGCTACTTTGAGCGTGATTATTGATATCAACATCAACATGTCGGTGGTCATCTCTGCCCTGATAGCCATTTTCTACACGTTGGTGGGGGGGCTGTACTCAGTGGCTTACACAGATGTGGTCCAGCTCTTCTGTATCTTTATCGGACTGGTGAGTTTACCAGGGGAGTCAGAGACAGGGGTGTGGACGTGTTGCGTCTGTCTTTTTTATCCCTCAAGAAGGACAGGACAACAGTGTACATCTGAATACCTCAAGCACAAAATTACTGGTGCCGTTACCCTTTTTAATTAATACTAATAGTCTCTGGAGAAGATTTATTAAGTAGAAAATCAGTAGAAATCATCCCATATCTCCATTTTATTGTTTTGGAAGTTAATGTATTAATTATGGCTTTATGTAAATTATTGGTATTTGTGATACATTTTTCAGCAATATGAAACCGATGGGGAAATACATAATTGCTTGATAGTGTGCTTAAGATTTAAAGAGTTATGTTTTTTTAATAATGTTTGCCTTACAAAGTTCAATCTTAAATCATTCGCAAAACCCTAAATGCTATGTTTTGTTTTAATTTTAGTGGATCAGTGTGCCTTTTGCTTTAACAAACCCAGCTGTGTCAGATATTGGAGTCACAGCTGTAAAGAAAATCTATCAGACACCTTGGCTGGGAAAGATTGGCTCATCCGATATATGGATGTGGATGGACAACTTCTTCCTATTGGTAAATTATAGATTATATATTCTGATGTTTTATTCAAAATGGCTAGTTATTTGGGGAAGAAAAAAAAATCGTCCAAAAATATTCATAAAATAGGGTGCATGAAGGCTCTGGTTTATTTGTGAAAATATATTTTATTTCTTTAAAAAATGTATTAATATAAGTTACATAATTGCAAGTATATATGCCTTCAGAAATCATAAAAGATTGTTTAATTAATATCAATTGTGTTTAGAATAATTTGTGTTTATATAAAGCCATTTTTATCCATACTCTTGTTAAATGTAACCAAGCAAGATTCAACAGATGCTCAAATTCTTATGGCATGGATTTTTTGCTCAGACAAATTAATATTTTTAGTAATTGTAACTTAAATAACTGGAGACTGTTTTCTGCAGAATTTGAAGTTTTGAGACCTTATGGTGCCAGACTTGGATTTGTGATTGCCTCAAAAAACATTTTTCTCACAGCACATAATGGCAAAACTCTTCTTCCTGGTGATGTAACTTCTTGTTGCTTTGAACATCTTATTGATGGACATAATAGTGGAAACTGGTGGGTTTAGTTTCTTGAGATATTTTATATAACCATCACCCAATTTGTGAATATCAGTGCCTCCTTGTCTGAACTTTTCTTCTGGATGATGGATGTCTCTGAAGGGATTATTTGTTACTTTGTTACCCCTTTTCATATCTCATGGAATCAGGAACCCAATAATAACTTCCAGTTAGTTCCAGAAGCTAGTTATATGAATCTCCGGACAACATAAATATGACCCGAGATTTCTAAATGGTGGTTTGTGTTTCAGTGACATAAAATGTAATATCCCACATTGATTTTTTTTCTGTTTGTGGAGCCGTGAGGGACCGTCAGCACAAGCCAGGGGCATCCAAGTACCGTCGGCCCCTAGTGACTCCACACTGTCACTGTCACTGTTTTGTTACATTTAACAGGGGTATGGATAAATATGCAAGGCACTTTATGTACTTTAAACCTTGTATTGTATTGTATTGTAATACCGTTAAAGCGGATATTGAATGCAATTTAGTGACATTTTGTGTCAGTTCTCTATTTTGTGTCTCTATTTACAATGGCGTTTTTGTTTCTAGATGTTGGGGGGGATTCCCTGGCAGGTGTATTTTCAACGGGTTCTTTCTGCCTCTTCAGCTACCTACGCCCAAGTCCTCTCCTTCCTGGCCGCGTTCGGCTGCCTGGTCATGGCCGTGCCCTCGGTCCTGATTGGAGCCATAGGGGCTTCCACAGGTAAAACATAGCTGGTATAATTAGCCAGGAACTTGTATCCACAGGCATTTCAGACTTTCGAATTTCGAAGTTCCATGGGTATCTATACCAGATATTTGGGCTCAAACGCATTCCATACGTTCCTGCACGGGATATTCACAGGAAAAAGGTTTACTAGAATTTACTAGAATTTGACCTTCAGATAAGCTCTCCACAAGTACCTACAGTACCATGAAAAAGTATTCACCCCCTGTTGGATTTTCTGGCTGTTTGGACACTAAATGTTATCAGATCATCAGCCAAAACCTAATACTAGATAAAAGGGACCCTGAGTGAACAAACAATACAGCATTTTGATATGTATTTCATGTATATATTAAAGAAAGTTATGCAAACACTCAATGCCCCATGTGAAAAGCAATGGTCCTCTAAGGTTGTGCCACCTTTAGCAGCAATTACTGCAGCTAAATGCTTTCTATAGCTATTGATTAGTCTCTCACAGAACCTTTGAGGAATGTTAGCCCACTCCTCAACACAGAACTGCTTCAGCTCTGTGACATTTTTGGGGTTTTGAACGTTAATTGTTTGCTTCATTTCATGTCACAATATCTTAATGTGGATTAGGTCATTAGTGGATTAGTAACATGGACTAGGCCAGATTTGCTTGTTTTGCATCTGAACATTCTCTGCTTTAATAGCAGAAGCCATATGAATTCAAATAGCTATAAATAAACAAGGATGTTTTAATAGTCAAGTACTCAGCCCTCTCTTATCAAACAATAAATCTGCTGGCTAGTATTCCTCCAACTAGGCCCCCACCACCACCGGAGAACTCTTTAAAATCCTAGTTCCATACCCCTGGAGGTACACTGCAGATTAGTTGGCCCCAAGATGGAATTGTGTTCACTTCAGATCTAAAAAATACTGCAGATAAATAACAACAGATGTTCTCGTCATACATTATTGAAGGGTATCCATGTAACGATTAGAATTCTGTGAATTTTACATCTGACAGAGATTAATTAATGTTGTTGGTTTTTGCATCAAAAACACAGTTGACATACACATTAGTCCATACAGAATTTGTTCACAAATCATTACCAGAATCCGTGTTGAGCAGGCTAGTTCGCTTAACGTACCAGACCATATCAAGCATGCCTGGTGGCGTAGTTGTTTTTCTGATGCACCAGTGATAGTCACTAAGAATGAAAGAGCAGGGGGAAAAGTGTGCCACCCGGAGACCAATTTATGAGGTTTATAGCTGAAAACAAATGTTGTTTAAGCCAGGAACAAAGCTATCCTTTAGACTATAAAATGTACAAAACAGTTCCAAGGAAAAACGCATTCTGTTTGACCAGTTTAAAAATGGAAAAAAATAATAAGTGTGTGCCTTGTTTTTTGCAGACTGGAACCAGACCTCCTATGGGGCTATACCGCCCATGCAAAGGGAGGAGTCAGACATGATTCTGCCCATTGTTCTCCAGCATTTGTGTCCATCCTTTGTCTCCTTCTTTGGCCTGGGCGCAGTGTCCGCAGCAGTGATGTCATCAGCTGACTCATCCATTCTCTCCGCCAGCTCAATGTTCGCCAGAAACATCTACCAACTGGCCTTCCGTCAGTCGGTAAGAGGAACTCTGTCACTTTGTGGGATTGAGGCCCTTTTTCACACTATATGGGTAAACCAGTTAGTTAATTGAGTTATTGGGGGGGGGGGGGGCATCTGTAGC
>JAOVYW010000001.1:8054075-8064503 GCA_025775045.1 Hiodon tergisus
GATTCTTTGTTACTATGTGTTTTATCTTTTCAGGGGAAATGGGATTCAAAGCTAAAGAAGTCAATGTCATGGGTTGAGATAGAGGTGGAAATCTAATGTTTGTGCATGAAGAGTGATACTTTGGGGTCTCGTAGTTTGAGGCATATATAAGGAATTTCAGGAAACTGGGCAACTGGGCGCTGTGGTAATCGTATCCACCTATTATGATTTCCCGTAATTAGTCAGTTAAGTTTGCTTGATGTATACGGAGGGAGAGTGTGATATGGGACACCCGCTGTCCACAGGGAAGTACTTTGCTTATTTCTGTTAAATCCATGGGGCTGAGGACACTCAGGGGTGTGTTCTGTTGTTGTTCCTCAAGTCCCTTGGAGAAGAAGGAAACCAAGGCCAGGGACATGACAGGGAGAACATGGTGCCACCAGAGGCACTCAGAGGGTCCCGTTTTATTTTACTGTTGGTAATGAGAAATGTGTTGAATCTTGTATAGAACCCCCTATTTTCATTTTTAAAAACTTCAGAAAAAATACCATTATTATAAAAAAATTCTCAAAATAATACAAAAATAAATCTCAGTAAATGTTTCCATGTAAATGATACACATTTTCCTAATGTTGCTAGATGCGTTTTTTTAACCGAAAATAACCACATTTTTAAATATGACGCATTACAAGGCCCATTTATACCTGATTCTATTTATAGATTACAGTGAACTGATTAACAATGACCATGCTCTCCGAATGGGCTGCAATTAATATAATCAATAGTAAGTACCGTCCAATTTAAGGTATGGGATCCTGATGTTACCTCCTGTGGTACTTCTGCTCAGTTAAAAGGGGAAGAATAAAGACCACCTGCTCTCCATGTCCTCAGTAGCAATTTATGATTCTTTGTCCTCAGTAGCAATTTATGATTCTTTGTCCTCAGTAGCAATTTATGCAGCATGGCTTTAATCAAGTCAAGGGCCGTCTGAGGTGGGTAGTGAGGCTCTGCAGGCCTCTCTCAATCACTCATTATAATTCCGGTTTTAACACAGCAGGGTTTACTTGTTTTGCTACTTTGTAATATCTGTCAGGTGTGTTTATGGAAATGACACAATATGAGGGACAGGGCTCATTGTATCCCATTTTCACAGAGAGGTTTGGAGAAGCACTGAACCGAGACATTGGACGGTAGAACACAGCGCTGACAGTAAGAGATCAGAAGGTTTAGAAATTGTTTGTATTAGTGAAACACCAGGCTAATAGTAAATCAAGTAATGGAAGCTGAAATGTGTCTACTTCTAATAACCATGACAGACCCTGTGTATGTGTGGTTTTCATGAAACTAGAAATAAACTGGGGGCTTGGAAAGCTTTCTATTTTAAAATGTCAATTTTATTCATTTATTTCCTAATTTACAACTGTGTGTCTGAAGCTGTCTGTCTGAAGCAGTGTGTCTGAATGAAGTATGAATAATGTGGAATAATTGGAAAAGAAAAAAAAAACCTTTTGTCTGCTGAAAAATGGGAGAACAATGAATGAGGCTATGAAAAAATTGGAAGTCAGTAAAAAATCCCCAGCACCACCTTTACAAATGGACACCACATGGATCTCTGCGCTTGGTGACTGTCATCTGAATAATTTTGACACTCTCACAAGCTGGAGTACAATATATTTTATAGGGCTTTTCTAGAAGAAAAAAGGTTCCATTATGTAAGATGGGAACCATAACTTACATTCAAGTCTCAAGTGTTTTCGGAGAGGATCTGTTTATTGTGTCATAAACTATGCTTCTGCACCTGTACGCACAGAGAATAAAGAGGGACGTGTTTTGCTTTTTCCAGCTTTTGAGTGACGTGTAAAAGAGGAATGGCAAGATGTTGTCCATGAAACCCTGAACACAGTGAAGACTACAAGGTCTAATACAGTTTAATACCGCTATGAGAAACATGAGTAAGCCTAATAGTTCTTACTGACAGCTTTTCATTACTTTCAGTATCAAACAGCTGTTTATGATTAAATTTACATAAACAAGTAATTTATGATTACATATTTAGAGGCTTTGTTGAAGTAGATCATAAGTCACCTGGCTTTTGGCCACATATCAGGTCTGTAAGGTTTTAACAAAAGTATATGGATCGATGGTTATCACAAGTAATATTAATATTAATTAAAAAGTTCCTGAAAAAGCAAAAATAAGTTTCTTTCATACAATTGAATATCATATAAATATTGTCACTTGTATATTCACTGATGTAACTCATCAGATTTGAGGTGACATTTTCTTTAATTAAAATAGATCCGTTTCTCCTTTGTCACTGGTGACATTGTTCTGTGATATTGTTCTGTTATAGCTAGGTTTTATTTTTATTTGTAAAACTAATGTAATTGAAGTGTGTCCTTTATGAATAGGTATGTTAGTGATATACAGGATGAATGCATTTAGTTTGTTTTTGTTATTTTTCGTGTGGGTAAGAAACTGTGCCACTGAAATCATTTTGGCCACCATTTTGTATTTAATTACACATGTTTTTGTTCATGCTAAAAAATATTATTGTATTACTGGTATAATGACACAACAAGCTTATACATTTTTCAGCAATTGGAATGTTATGTTTATTTAGGGCTTTATATTTCCATCAGGAATGGAAAAACAAGTTAATTTTTATAATAATGTGATTATTCATATTTGAATTCTATTATCGCTTCCTTCTTTTCTTTTCCCTCTTAAATTGTCAAAGCCATTGACGGGGTTTTGTTTTCTCATTGGTTAATTGACAGCCCACAGTCTAGTCATGGCAACCGTAACAGAATTACTGGATTCTGCCCTGAACCCTGGTGACCCTCAAAGCTCAAATTCTATTACTGCAAAGGCAAGGAACCCAGTCATCTTTTAAATTGATTTAGTTAATGCACATACTCCAGTGAAGGGCAGCCCTTGGAGCAGGCTTGACATGTTGGTCTGCATTGTGTTGGCCATAAACATAACCATTTCACCAAATGTTGGCAAGGGATTCGTTCCAGTCCCCAATGAATAGCGCTACGGGTTAAAATATTCTAAAATTAGGGTTGTTTGTGTTATTGTTTTTTTTTACATTAACTACAAACTGCTGAAAATGATAATTACATCTGAAACATTTTTAAAAATGGAATTGCAAAAACTTACTGATGGTTCATTTATAATACCGTAGTATCATTAGGGAACAGCACAGGACATGGCACTCGGGGCCCCGTGGCTGTCTGGAGCCGGACTGTTATTTTAATGAAAACCGAATTTGTGGAAATCACATTTATTTATCTGGTCCAGATCTATTGACAGAGGGTAAAGATCACACTTTCATGCCCCCTGGAGCCTGCTCTCCTGTTTATTCTATAATATGGGCATTGTAGAGTAAGTAAATTGTATGATATCTTATCATTAAGAAACCTAAATCAGAGATGATATTGTGTTAAGCAATGAAAAATGTTGATACAAAAACTGTATTGCACATTTCTGTTACAGGGTTGCACCTGTTACCACTATAGACACATTTATTTGCCAGATGTAATACATCACCTTTTTCTGGTCCTTTCTGTTACAAGGGAAGAATTGCCCTGACAGGGTCATTTGTCTTGCTAACAAGCCCCTGTCAAAATCCCGTCATGGGGTCCTGTTAATGTTTTACGAGGGTGTCATTTCAAAAAATGACACATAGTACAGAAGAATTTAGCTGGGCAATATTGCTTCTGCAAAGTGGACCCTGGGTAAGACAGAGACAGTGACAAATGGGAAGCTGCTGACCAAAACTGCTTATTTATTTGATTATTTTCCCTCCATTTACATCCCGCATGAATCAGCAGAAGGGGCTTGCTCTGACAGTGGGGAGCATCCTGTCTACCATCAGCTGTGAGGCTCAGAGATTGAGCTGACCTAGCCAGGATGTCCTACCACCAAACCTAGTCAATACCGATTCTTGCTTTCACGAAGAAGCAAACACATTGTGGAGGGAAGTTTTTTCTTGCTGGGTTCACATGGCTTAGCGTTGTCTGAAAGTGTTTATGTCAGACTGATACCCTGATACAGCAATGATTTGATTCTTATGATTACATATTTATAAATCATGTATGTCTCCATTTATGCTTTAACCAAACTGTTACTGTCCTGGGTTGGGCGATAGAAGGCAATCTATTTTTCATGTTTGTGTTTTGTGAGAGAAGAATAGTGCTTTGGGGTTTCTGTAGTTTGCGGAGTATATTAGAAACTGGGAAACAAAGCGAAAGAGCTTGGTGACTGGTGGCTGGAGTAATGTCCCCCCATATCCCGCCAAAATTGAAATATGCTCAAAATGTCCCTCCCATTATACTGATGTAAAAATAAAATACTGTGAAATAAAAATATTTGACAGCTTTGGTCCCCTCCAATGTTGTCTCCATGGCTACATCTCTGGTGTCCATCAAAACACCAGATCAGATGGACTTTATACTCCTAAAGAGAGAGGTGGTTGTGAAAGAGAAGCCAAATGCCACCAGGAGCTATCTGCGAGAATTTGCGAATGATGATGCCGCAGATTGTCCTGTTGGGTTTAGGCAATAGGCATCTCCAAGCACCAAGGTTGCTGCCTTGATCCCTTCTGGCTCTCTAGTGATAAGGGAGCATAACTGTGAACCCGAACCTGTCATCAGGTTTTAGCTCTATAAATGGGATGCACTGGAGCGGCTTGCTTGGAGTGGGGGCAGGAAAGGCACGTGGATCAGTGGGGCTCTGAATGAAGATCTTTCCAAAAGTCATTAAACGATCAAGCATCGCTGCTGTACTTTGGCCCCAGGCAGTTGTAGGGCCGGTGTGCCTAGATAACAGCGTCTTAGCATGCCCATTTGTGAAGATCCAGAAAGGGAGGGATAATAAACGTTGTATATGTTAGACACTAGGCTTTGGATTGCAACCCTGGAACCACAAGAGGAGGATCGTGGTGCAGGATAACTGCTTTGGATCTGATGCGTGGATCCTGGAATTAATTTTATTACTGAATATGGTGTGAGCTGAAGAAGCTCAGGAAATTTAGCTTGCAAAGAGAGGAATAAACCCTTTGCTTTAATCCGTGCAGACGGATTGAAGCAATGCACACTTAACCTGATGTTTCGGCAGAATTTTGACCCCAGAAGGAATGACTATATCTACAGAGTTTCAACCTGGAAATTCTAGCATTACCGAGAAATTAAGATTATCCATCTGGTGCACTGAGTTAACCACCTACACCAATCACACATCCCTCGCACTCCTGGGCTCCACTAAGATGGGAACTATGGTGGAGTCCATCCTCCTTCTGGACTTGGATGGGTGAGGATATCTGCTGGTGGACAGCCAAATGTGCCCAGAGTAAGGCTGAACCCAGTGGCTGGGCTCCTTCCCATTGGAAGTGGTGGTGGTGGACTATCTCTCCTCTAACATATCATCAGGTGGCTGCCCAGGCAGAGCAGCAGCTGTAGAAAGTCATTATGACCAACTGCCAAAAGAGCTTATAGCTGTGGGACTTCTGGTAGCCTTTATTATTGTATGTCCTATTCAGGAGAATCTGCCAGTGTTTCAGATTTTACCAGAAGGAGAAGGAGATGAGTGGACAATGCACCGGAACCATCTGCGGCCAGCTCCCAGAGAGAGAGGTGGATTAGAAAGGGATGCAGACTGCCCCCAGGACCTGTGGTGAATCAGAAAATGACAGAATGAAAGTACACGTTCGATCTGGTTTTAAATTCATGGGGTGTTCAGGGGCAATTTCTGTTTTTATTCCTAAGGTCCCGTGGAGAAGGAGGTGACTCAGTTCAAAGCTGAGCCTGGGAACAAGACAGGGAATAGCACTGCTGAAGGCATGCAGGGGGTCGCAAAATCACTGCCCTGTCAGTGAGCATGGTTATATATATTTAATTCTGTGTCCGGGACACCAGTGACCAAAGAACATTGTTTTTCTTTTCTTTCATATATGTTCTGTGTAGTCTGTGTTCATGGTGGTCTCCAGAGCATGAAAAGTAGTGTAGCAGGTGGGGGACACGACAACTAATTTGTAGTATGCAGTAAAGTTAAATTACTTTTATTGAATACTCGATTGATCATTTGAGTGCTGAGTTTATATTGTTCCATGCTTTCCCTGAGTGCAAAGAAGAGGGCCCTGGTGTTTTAATTAATATCTTAATGTATCTAGGTAAATGTGAAACCAGACATTAATTATTATAGCATTAAGGTATTCACAATTCCACAAACTCTGTTGTCTTAGTAGAGAGTGTGGCCAGCTCTCTTATGAAATTTGTATTGTGTTTCAGTGTATATGGTGTGCTGTTTCTCTAATGATTACACAGATTTTAACCCTGAATGTTATCCTTTTTCTTTTTCTGACACATACACACACAAACACTTTCTCACTTTGGTTTCCTTCAGCTGATATTGCCAATGTTGGGTCGCCAAATGAGCATTAAATGAGCATGTGTGGAATTAATTTTTCAGGGGCAACTCCTGTGAAACATCTGTGAACCTGACGAGACAAGTGTCCCTAATATGATTCCCAATTAATTAGATGAGTGTTGATTATAAATGAATGACTGAATCCAGTAACGCATGCGTAAATTGAATATATCTTGGCAGAAGAGATTAGTGTCATATCCCTGTGGTGTCATAATATTTTACTATATTGACTGCTGAACGTGGTATATAAGCAGTGATTTGATTACCTTGATTACTATAACTCTATAGTTAATAATATATTTACATTATTTTCACTTACGTGTAAAAATATATATAGTTATTATAACTTAAAGTTAGATATGAAGAGGTCATTCTTATTTGTACTGTTGCATACGTGTATGTAGTCATGTTTATGGTATCATTACAAAGTAACTCTATTTTGTCTCTTTGTCCTGTGTTTACACTTAGTGATTCCATGCACGGGACTGACTTACATAAACGGTGTAATTAAGTCAACTGGTGCCGGGCCAGCCAATCCTTTTACTTCCCCATGGAAGGCAACTGTTAAAGCACTTGGGGGACAAAGCAACCTTTCTGCATACGTCAGACCCCAGTGTCGCCATAAGGACTGAGAAGCACTCACACGATTGCTTCTATTTATACATGTATTTATTCTGAGAGCACTGCAATAACTCACCTAAACGATTGTGCTCTCCACCTCTTTTAAGGAAAAAAAAAAAACATTTTAAAAGATGAAAAAAAGAAGCATAGTATTCATCAGTGAACAAAATTTTTTATTTGTTATGAAACAGTACTTTATAACCTGTAATTATGCATAATTATTGTTCAGTGCTACTGTGCATTTTGGTGCTAAGATTGAAAGTAAAAGAAAGGGCATTGATTATGTAAATCTCAATCTGAATTTCATTCAATCCAAGAAATTGATAAAAATGTATGCATTTGCGTATTATGGAATGTCTCCAATAATGTAATTGCCAGGCATCTAACTGAAAATGCAAAGAGAGGCAGGGGGAAAGAGGAAGGATGCGTGAGAAAGGGGGGTCAGGGGGAGTTCCATTATTCCATTATTCCACGCAGGCCTTTCTTTTACACCCATCCTTGATTCCCCCTCTCCATTTATATCTATACAGGAAGCCACTGCAGCAAATTAGATTTGTATAACAACCAACGAATGGTAATTTAATATAATGCAAAGTAAACCCAGTTACTGCCTTGCGCTATGTATTTGGACATACTCTTGCCTGCTCAATGCAGAGGAATGATGGTAGACTAGCGGACAGCCACTGAAATAGACATCTTTAAGGAATAGAAAGGAAATTCAAGATGCAATGTAATACGGGACGATGCCATATCCTTATGAATTATATTAAAATGGAAGATCATATGTAAGAACAGGCATTGCATAAACGCATAAGTAATGAGAACTTCAATAAGGACGTCACTCAAAGTCGAGACAGGCTCCTGCAACAATGTTTCATAGTGCATAGAAACTCCCCTTCATTACAGCCCCACTTCAGCACTCCCAGGTCCCGCCCCCTGCCTGGACCCTGCCTGACCAATAAGGTATTTAGAGTGTACACCACAAGAAACATACCATGCAATAAGATCACTCACATGTATAAACTGTCAATAATGAACGAGTGTAACAAAAGCACAATATATTCAAGCATTATTCTTGGGCCCCCGCCCCCTCACGGACAAAATTAAATAAATGAAAAAACAATGCAAGAAAACACACAAGACAATAGACAAAAATGTTTTAAAATATATATACATATAGCACAACACACACCAGAGGGCTGAACAGCAAAAAGGGAACAGACAAAGATGTTTTTAAGATGCTTTTCAATGCTTTCGTCAGCCTCTAGACTGGTGAGGGCTGGTGAGCTTTCCAGGCTCTATTTTGTCCCACAATACAAGCAGTAGCGCACGAGGGCAGAAGGGTGGATTCAATTTATTTGTCCGACGCAGGTGTATTCTTTAGCACTACCGCCGAGAACGGTCATTTGATGCACTGCAAGAAGTCGACTAATGGGTGTTTAGGACAAGGCTCTGTACAAATATAGCATGCAAGTTAAATACCAAATGCAACCAACTTGCCAGCCAAAGTTAGTCCCCAAATGTATACTAAAAAAGGTTTCAACTGAAACAAACTTAATATTACACCAGCTTTTCTAGTTTATTTTATGGAATTGTTCTTGGTTGAGTATTTTATAGGAAGTCTGTGTGACCCTATATGGAAAAGCCTATTTCACCATTCATATATATTTTAATTAAAATCAAAATTATGTGCACACATGTAAAAATATGTAAGGTATAAATTGGTTTACATGATTGTATAAAAATTCCTGTAACATTGTAAAAAATAAAACTTCATAATATCAAAAAATACAAACTATAGAGTCCCAGGATTCAAACTCTTTGGAACAAAAATTAATGGAACAAATGTTCGGAGGCAGAACCCGCTTTTGGTAATATTGTATTGCAAACGTATCCCACAAAATACTTGATACATGTGATACAATGTTGTTGGTGTCAGTAGTCATAGTAGTATGAGTGTGGCAATTACACACAAGAGACTATTAATGCAGCATACTCTGCACAGTTCCAATTCCAACCATAAATGCAAAACATGAGGATAATTTAAATAAAGAAATTCAAAATTGACCCCAAATCTGCAAGTTATTGTGACTTAATAGTAAATGACTGCATTTCCCTCACCAGAGACTGAGGAGCGTGCCACTGTGGCCACAGACACCACCAGCACGGATGGCAGCCATATGCCTCCCCTCCATCCCCCCCAGCAACCCAGCACCCATATGGATAGTCATTTGAATAATGATTTGAGACTGAATGCTAAAGCACTTATTATATGAGCCTCATAAAAAACCATTTAAACATTGAAGTTCTCCCGTGTCCAGGTTAAGTTAAGACTTTCAGGACACGTCTTTTCTGAGCTTCCGCTATTCTCAAAATAAACTTAAAAGGCATGGGTTTTGAAAAGGGTTTTTTGCCAAAAGCAGAGCCATATACAGCTAATGCACTTTCCCAGTGATTGTGGGTGACCTGTGGCCCAAGGACCACTCAGTGGCCACACTGGGGAAGCACAATGCTGGGCCCTGAAGGGCCAAGCGTGGCCAATGGGTCCTTCTTCAGAAAGGTATTTGTATTGCGCTGAATGTAGCTGTGGGGTGATGTGCAGGGTAGATGGTCTTGATGACGTCCTGAAATGACTAGTCAGATCACGTAGACGGACTGATCTCAGCTTCAGTAAGTCCAAAGTAATAATGAGGGAAGAGTTTTGAAATATACACATTTATAATCACTTTATATCAGGCGAGGTGATTCCAATGTAGAGTTTTAGTAAATGTGATGTTCGTCATGCAGATTCCTAGGAGATATGGTCAACATAAAGCTAGCTTTATCTATAAAAAAATAAACACCCATCTTAGAATATTCCTGTCAGGTATGATCTGGTAAAATAAGAACAAGGAAGACAATAATTGCCGATCCACCACACAAATTCTTGGATTCCTTGGGAAGAAAATATTACATGTGAATAACAACTCATCTATGAGAGATGGTGAGTGTGGCTCAAAATATGGAGATCTAGTAAGAGAGACAAAATGTACAGCACACTTTTATATCAATGCGTTACATTTGTTCGCACTTATAGCAGATAAAACCTTGACTCCATGTGAATACTTAAGTGTGTATTGTAACAGTGGTGACATCATCATGAATAGAGTGTGAGGAGAGAGAGATTACAGGAAGGACGTTATAAGTATGTAAAGTAGTTAAAATGGGCAGAGGATGCGTAAAATGACCAGAGTGGTTGTGAGTGATTGCAGGAGGTAACTCATTCATGGTAACTCCAGAAGCTCATTCATTTAATTGCCTTAAGTAAGGTAAGGGCGGATGTGAAAGACATTGATCTGGACTTATTAATAGTTCCCAGGGTTTTGGAGGACAGGGTCGCTGTGTGTGGTGGTGGTT
>JAOVYW010000001.1:8064603-8077666 GCA_025775045.1 Hiodon tergisus
AGAAACACAGACAACCCCTCACACAGGGCGGGGGACACAGAGAAACACAGACAACCCCTCACACAGGGCGGGGGACACAGAGAAACACAGAAAAGCACTCACACAGGGCGGGGGACACAGAGAAACACAGACAACCACTCACACAGGACCGGGGACACAGAGAAACACAGACAACCACTCACACAGGGGCAAATTAGCCGACACCAAAGTTTTTAGACAGTGGGAGGAAACCGGAGCGCCTGTAGGAAACCTACGGAAATAAGAGAGAGAACTTGCAACTCCACACAGATAATGTCCCAAGGCGGAATCAAGACCCACATAAAGAGACAAGAGGAATCAGCAAGGGAAATACAGGGATCAAGTCTATGCTGTATTCTCTGTATTTAAAATCCTTTGTCTAGAGCAAGCTCTGGACCTCATTTTAAACGTGTACACTGCAAGCACGTGAGTGTGGTCTCATTAAAAAGACTTTAAAAAACACACTCTTGTGTCTGGTCCCATGGGCTGACTGTCAGTCTGGGAGTTTGTCGCCAGCAGCTCTGCCCCACAAAAAACCAAAGCACCCTGTCAGCTGTTTAAGAGTGAGAGCAGGAAGCTCTTCCATCCATCTGCTGTCGAGAGGCAGTGATTTCAGCATCCACCCAGAGAGGGGCGCAATGCTCACTCTCTACACAGTATTAGCCCCACCCCGCCATGGTTCTGAGCTGCAGTTAAGTTAAAAATAGAAGTATAGATTTTCCATTTCAGAAGCCTGCAAACACAACGTTGCAAAATGGCTTAAACAAAACTTAATTATAAAATGACACAGTGAGTGATGTTCCTCCCTGGACTAATGGTTGGTGATGAATCGGGTGCCAGGGGCCAGGAGGACAAGCAGCATTCCGACGTCCCAGGCTCCTGGGGATATTGCTTTTATATGTATTAATGAATCCTGCCTAAAGGAGTGGGTAGCAGCTCACACGCGCTTCCAGATGAGAATCGAAACCCGTGTGTACAGTACATTGGATGGATGCAGGGTTTCAGTCTGCCTTGACGCTGTTCAGTTCCCAGCGCAATACGTCACACCACATCCTGTTTACAAAACTACGGCTGGCTTGTTTATGAGTGGGCTGAACCACCATCGACAGCTTCCGTCAGGTTGGAGGGTTGCAAAGCGCCTATGCGCGGGGTCGAAGAGAAATGACTCATTCCCAAGACATTAGTCAGGAACGGTCACAGTAAATAACAATAATAAAATGATTCAGCCATATTGGTTCATTAGCGGCCGATATTAACAAGGCAGCGGAGGTGTCGTTTGAGTATGACTAATTAAACTGCGGGACACCTGGTGGACGAGCTCAGCAGGGCATCCCGTAAGGCAGCAGAGATGCAAACCCTCGATCTCTCAGTGTAAGGCGGCAGAGAGGCAAACCCTCGATCTCTCTGAGTAACGCAGCAGAGATGCAAACCCTCGATCTCTCAGTGTAAGGCAGCAGAGAGGCAAACCCTCGATCTCTCAGTGTAAGGCAGCAGAGAGGCAAACCCTCGACCTCTCAGTATAAGGCAGCAGAGAGGCAAACCCTCGATCTCTCAGTGTAAGGCAGCAGAGAGGCAAACCCTCGATCTCTCAGTGTAAGGCGGCAGAGAGGCAAACCCTCGATCTTTCAGTGTAAGGCGGCAGAGAGGCAAACCCTCGATCTTTCAGTGTAAGGCAGCAGAGAGGCAAACCATCGATCTCTCAGTGTAAGGCAGCAGAGAGGCAAACCCTCGATCTTTCAGTGTAAGGCGGCAGAGAGGCAAACCCTCGACCTGTTTTATCTTCATCTCCCAGGTTGCTTCTGAGGACTGGTGCGTTTGAGAGATGCCGCCTTGCTTCATCTTGGTGCAGACAGCTGCTTCTTAACAGGCCACTGGTACTCGATCGGGCTTCATGGTAATATGGATCTGCAGCCTGAGGATAAGGGCATCTGGAGATGGCCATCGGTATCACCGTGCATATGAAATTAACAGGATCTGCTCTATCAACACAGTCTCCTTAATTCAGTCTGTCTATGTCTCAGAGGAGATTAGAGTGGCACAGTCCGTTTCAAGGGGTAACATAAAATACTGTACCAATTTCTCCCATTAGGTGTGTGTGAACATAAGACAACTGTTATTAATTATATTTGGTTCTCATCCAATTAATCTAACCTACAAAAAGTAACATAAGTGGCACACCAGACCCCTGATTGGGACTCGAACCAGGGTACGTTGATTGCTGCACCCAAGGCAGAAACTCCAGACAAGAGAAACGATTAGCTCAAATCCCCGGACTCAGGGAACAATAAAAATATTGCCTCGACTCACTTTCAGAATTCATTTTTTGTCCACTTTTCATGTGACAGCATCAAATGCAAGATATCAAATTAAGAAAAAAAGGAATAAAGGAATACAATTTTAAAATGTGTTTGAGACTTGCACAACAGTGTCCTCTGGCGGTTATAAAAACATATTTGGTAACGGGTTTGCCTGAAATATATAGATCAGGCATAGACCTGATTGGGGTGCCTCTGCTGTCTACTAATTGAGAGAAACTTGGGTTGGGCTTTCTGAATATCTGTAGTTAGTCTTGCAATGCTAACGTTCAATAATTTAATATATTTTTGCATTTTGGGCGTTTAACAAGAGAATAGTCAAACAGTTTCTCCGGACGGAAGTAACTTCAGTAAACTTAGAGACGAGGTTCCTCTGGGACGTCTTATAAACAGATCTCAGCTGAACTTCGAGAGGGGAGGCGTCTGTTTCAAAGCGTACTACTGAATAGCCGAACGCTCCCTTGGAAAAAGAGGCGAGGCCACATAATTCGCCGTTACTTGTTAGCTATACAGTGGATTCATATGGAATTATTTTCATAAAAATCAAGAGAAGACGACCTAAAAAAGGGGGGGAAAAGTTTTAGAAATTGTATTTTAAAGGGGATGCTGGGTGTTGCAGAAATGACTGGCAGGTAAGTTCAAAATGAACGAATAATTACAAACATTATCTGTAACCGTATATGTTTAACAAAATAAAGCCTTTTAGTCTAATGAAACTATGTATCCAGTGAAACACATAATTATATATATATTTAAAACAGTTAGATAGCTCTTGTCTTAGCTGGCTAGCCACACCATTTAGGATAGCTTACTGCGTGGTATCACTATATATGGCTTGAGATTTGAAATAGCGAAAGCACGCGATTATTCAAATAATGATGCGTGTAGTTTTTGTGTGTTACTACTTTATTGTATCGCTGACCGGATATGACAATTGCTCCCTTTAATACAGAAAATGGGACTTCACAGACCTGGTCAAAATTTTGTCCCAATTGTGTGGCGAATAAAAGTTTATAAGTTTATAAAAATAACAAAAATAAACCTAGTTGCTTGTGTCTTGTCAAATGGTTTTTGCGAATGCCCCGGTCAGAGCGGGAGAAATCTACATGGAGAGTAACAGGTGAGTGTAATAACTTGCGTTGTCTTCAGGTCATCGCACTGTTATCGTAGATTTAAAGAACCACGCGGGCTTCTTGGCAGCTAGCGTGATTCTATATATACACAAACACCGTCTGAGTCATGTGTGTAACAGGAAGACAGACTAAACTGTCAACTGACTTTGAGTCAGTGTCCGTGAAGTCATGGAAAACATTAGTCCGTATGGATAGAGGGAAAAATACTCAAATTTAAGGTTTTTATTTATTTACGCGTTGACTGTTTACGCGTATACAGATGCATTTGGTTTTCATTTTCTGTGTTTAATAAATAAACGCACACCACCACCATATGAACCATTGACATATCCCTTTTAATGCCACTTTAAGGCCAGACACTATACCCAAATACGGATTTGATGTTCCTTCTGTGGTAGCACCCTTGACATTTACAAGTGGAATGGATACATCTGGGCATGTGGATACAAGTGGGAATGTTTTTCTGTTGTGTGTTTAAAAAAAGCTGTAAACGCAAAATTAAGTCGCATCTAAAATGAACCCTAACCCAAAATACGCGTGACATTTCTAGACAACAAATCTAAATACCGGACGATATTGTGTGTCTTTTGACCATATTTTTTTTTCTTCTTTTGTCCACCATCCCAGCACCGTTATTTAATTTATTTGTATTTTATTTTTTCAGCTGCATTCTGTATTACTTTCCAATATAAGAACTGTGTGACTTCCATCTTTATCTTTATGAGTAGGTGAATCACGGTTCCTCTTTGATAGAAAACCAGTATGATGATGAACACCTAGTGTGTTCAGGATGTGTGTCAGCGACCATAAAATGCAATACATCCCTTCAATATCACCCAAGCCATCATAGTACATTCTGGTCATTTTGCTGTTGTTGTTGTGGTTTTTAAACCCATGGTGATCTTGCAGACCAGTCAGAAAACTGAATCGGCACCACTGATTGCGATCGTCCACGTTTAACCCATTGCAGTGGCACGGAGGTGACAGACTATCTTTGTAGACTGCTGTGGACACAGAGGATTTGACATCTGCTGGAGATGCAGCTCTAAAGTTTGTTGGGTACATAAACCTCCGATCTGTGTGGCTTGTCTCCATTTACTGCTGGCAACTAGATTATGAGATTACGATGGATTTCGTTTAAACAACCGGTCAAGTGAAAGGCTTGTAGATCCTGTAAATCATTCTTTAAAGTGGCCATTTAGAAAAATGGTGAAACAGTCTGGATCACTTTATGTTCTCTGCCCTTGTCATGGCTTTGGTCTCACAGATACAATCTTCCAATGGGCAGCAGCCGCAGGAAACTCAACTCCCAGGGGATAAATCAAAAAGTTTAGACCCGGCCCTGCAGGTTGGCCCTGATTGCTTGGAACTATTGTCTGTTTACACAACTGGGGTTTACTGGTATTTCCGCCAACGTGACATTCTTCGCTGTTGCGGGTTATGTAAATCAATGTTCAGCAGAATTACCCATGTCTGAATAATCTGTTGGATTAAAATGTGGATTTAAAATGAATTACGAAGTAAATTCTATGTGGTTAGGTGGTGTATAAGTTTATATAATCAAGTAGGCATCTAATCTTGATGAATTGGCATCAACAAAATTGTGACGTTAAAACCTACCCTTATAATATGTAATTTTAATACTTTTTTTCATTATATCTGCACAGATTACTTAAAATATATATTGCAAAATAGTCTAATATATTTTGTATAAAGTTACCTGATAAGTATTCAGTTTATACAGTTTGATTATTTTGTAATTTGTAATTTGTGTTAACATAATAATGTATTGTATGCATATGTCAAAATATCGTTGTGTACTGGGTTCTTTCATAAGGGTTAAATAATAATAAATTATGACGCAATGAAGCTGGCTACGGTGTTGCAATGCCACCTGTGTCCAGTGGGCGGCATTCTCTCTGTTCTTTACACTGCGTATCCCCAGAAAAGGTCGGCTGTTTTTTGGTTTGTTTACATCCCACCGTACAGTCTCTAGTTTCAGTAATTTGTTTGCTTAACTTTTACCGCGAATTTAAAATATAGTATATTTACCCAGAAATGTGTCAGGTATCCAGGCATCCAAACGTTTTTCAAGGCTATGAACATGAATGATTGGCGTTCGATCTACGAAGCTGTTTGGACAGCGAAACATTTTGTTAAAATTTATTTTAGTCTTACGTAACAAGCTTTATTGGCAGCCGACGTTTACAACAGCACGTAAATATAGTAGGCAATTTACATGTATATAAGGCTAAATAAATAAATCAATCAACATTTCTCAAGCACACATACTGGATGTAATAAACAAATACTTGAATTTGATTCGACTGGAGTTTGTGGCAATTAGTGGCTTATTGCTACTGTCTGTACCCTACCCACCACTTCAGTCTGTTCTGAATTTATAAAGTCCTGCACGTCCACGTGTATATACAGCCTAGATTCGCAGTTATAATCTTTGAAAAGATGCTTGTGTTTTGTGGGATAACGTTGCGAGGCTTCTGTCTGCACTTGCGGGTCACTATCAGCCTTTGATCTGGATCAGTTGCTCTGCCAGGGAATAATCTTTCTGTCGTCAGCAATTAGCGTCTGGCTAACTCGGCTACAGGGGTGGCACTGTGTCTGCACACAGTCTTGTCCTTGCGATGTTTCATTACCATTGTGTCTGCACACAGTCTTGTCCTTGCGATGTTTCATTAGCATTGTGTCTGCACACAGTCTTGTCCTTGCGATGTTTCATCACCATTGTGTCTGCACACAGTCTTGTCCTTGCGATGTTTCATCACCATTGTGTCTGCACACAGTCTTATTCTTGCGATGTTTCATTTCCAGTGAATGGAGTGGCCTCGCTTGCTTTAATTCTCCCTCATGTGGGCAGTAGTTTCGGCTCCCCCCCTCCCCTTGACCACGTGTGCTTGTGAAGCGGTGTATCTGGGGTTGAGAAGGGCAAGGGTGCATCTACCCTGACCCCCCGGAGCTTACGGGAACCCCCCAGTTCTCTGCATACCCTCGTTGTTTCTCTGATCCTCCAGCGTCTGTTTGACTTCCTCCTTACTGAGATGAAAGTGCTGTTTGCAGCTGATTGTTTGCTTTCAGGCAGGCCTTCTAATCTAGCATGCGCTTGTGAACACAGCTTTTTTTTTTTTTTTTTAAGCTTGGGTGGAATCATTTAAAATTCACCTTGCACATTTCCTGTTTTCCCTCGGGAGTTTCTGCGTCAGTGAGCGTGCCTGTATGTGCCTGTCAGTGTGTCCAACGCAAGAAGCTTCTTATCTCGATGGGATAGGTTAAAGATCCGCGGTCTTTGGCCCATCATTGAGGTGATTGGTCCCTTTGTTGTAGAAGCCCTGCTCCAGGAACTTTAACCTGGGGAGGGGTTGACATGCAAATGTGGTAAGGGGAGAGGAGAGTTACTGACAATTTACCAATTACTGCAACTGGTTTCTCATGAGTGAATCACTGCAACTTGTTTCTTATAAATTTCAGCTTCAGGCAGTTTTCCTGAACAAACCCAGGGAAAATCTAGTGTCAATTATGTGTTACACTTATGTAACAAAACTAAATTCTTTTCCTTATTTTATCAGGAAAAAAAATACAGAAAGATTTATTCTTTATTCTTGTTTCTACAGCTAACACCTATTTAACATTTAAACATTAAAATCTTGATTTTTTGAAACACACACAAAATACTTTACGGTGATTTCTTACAAACACCAAAGCAGAACAGACTTTATAGCGCAGATCTGAGTGCTGGGGTTAGTTGAGAAATTAGCTTTAAAAAAAGCCAGTGCCCGAGTTGCTGGGAGTGTTGGAACAATGGTCAGGAAGCGCTCCTCAGAGGAAGCGAATCCTGCCTGAACTCTCAGAATGACGTGGGATTGTAAAAGGGCCGAGATAATACGAGGTTGAAGTGAAACTCCTCTGAAAATGGCGGCTGCCACGTCGGTGAGATCCCGCCGGTGATTATTTTTCCCCTTCTCCCTCGCGGCCAGAGAGCGGACAGTGAAACCCTGTCACACAGGAGCGGTCGGTGGCTGTGGATCCTTGGCACGGGTATGTGAATAAAGACTGGAAGGACTTGTGGCTCAGCAGCAGGGCAGGCGCAGCAGTGGACGCAGCACCAGGGGCGTGCGTCGGCAGAGCTTGCTCCTGGCTGTGATTGTTGCGGGCCTCTTGTACCTGCATTCCTCGGGGGGTGGGGCAGAGCACGGAGCGGGGGAGGTGGCAGGAGTGAGCTGGACGTGGGCCAACCCCCTCTACCTTAGTGCGGGTCGTTCCACTGGGTATGTGCCCCGGAGGTGTGCAAATGCACAGCAGCCCGCTGCTCTCTGCGTTTGAGGGAGAATCTGCTGTCTCGGGGCCCCTCAGGTGTGAGTTCCTACACACCCAGCAGCGGGAGAGGGGGGAGAGGCAAAGGGAGGATCAGCCAGGGGGCCGGTGATCCCGATTCCCAGAACTTGTGCTCACACAGAGGGATTTCCGTGACTGGCTTGTGGGTCAGAATGAACACGCTCCGGCTGAAGGAGCTTTCCAACTCGGACCTTTACCGGCGCCGACAGGAGCGGCCAGACAGCTACGGGGCTGGCTATGCCCGTGACCGACTCAGGTGAGCTTGGGGGTTCGGGGCTCATGAATAGGGTAACGCAAGCACAGCAACCACAGATACAGTGCGTGTGAGTCTGTGTGTCTCTCTCTGAGTCATAGAACTTCAGCTGCTACGGAATAATTTTATAATACCACAGTTTGTTTTAATTTTTGTTTTTTATATCAGAATAGTCCCTCTTCTGTTTTTAGTATCTATCTATCCTACTTCCCAAGTTAATTCCCTACTTGGAGACACAGAGAGTAGTACAGGCAGAGTAATTGTTGTGTAAGAGAGGTTAATCGATAGCCCGTGGCACTTTTTTGTGATGGCAGCTGTTTGGGTCGGTGCTGTGATTGATCTGACGCAGGCTGGGAGCTGACAGAGGCGCAGGTAATTTGGTAGCAAGGTGAGCGCTGGCGGGGGAAGCCACTCTGTCAGGCCTGGCCCACCATCCCTGTGACTGATCATGCTAAGGGATTAGATTAGCCTGCCAGGTGACCTACTCATGACGCAACTTCAGAGGTGGGGAGTTGACTGTTGTTAGCACATGGTACAATGCAGGGAGGGTAACCCATGTAAACAGCCCAATATTCACTATTCCTGCTCGGAAGAGAAGAGGATAAAACTTGAAAAACTTTTGAGACCCACTGCCAAAACTTTTGTGTTGATTTTGAGTCACATTAAAATGTTTGTCATTATCGCAGATCTTTTTTGATCGGAATAATTTCTAAACATCATGGTAATTTCATAATTTTAGCGTCTGATTTAAGCAGAATTTTGACAATAAACTCAAATATTCAAAGCCCCCACAAAAGCCCCCAT
Organism: Hiodon tergisus; assembly: GCA_025775045.1. Taxonomy (NCBI): domain Eukaryota; kingdom Metazoa; phylum Chordata; class Actinopteri; order Hiodontiformes; family Hiodontidae; genus Hiodon; species Hiodon tergisus. The sequence continues at coordinate 8,073,474 of JAOVYW010000001.1, forward strand.
AAAATGTATTCCACTCATCCTTCGGTTAGAGGTAATCGGTACAATTGGTAAACTACTATTTTTTGTTTTGTATGCTGTTGTTCTGTTTGTCTGGTGGACTCCCTCGTGAAAATACCCTGACCCATTTAAGCTGGGTAACGACACCACAGGAGTTGAGTAAATCTGAGCAGACCATGTTGACGATGATGAACCGCAGATAAATCTGCTACTCAAAGCAAATTCAAACAAAGCTGGTTGCTATGCAGACAGAGGCTATCCAAAAACTTGGTAGCATTCAGCCTGACTTGGTATAGCCTTTGCCTGTGTGTAAAAGACACGCTTTAGATCTTAAATTCTCATTGAATTTGTAAGGAAGTATGCATTAAGACCCCTTTGTTTGATTCCTATGCTAAGGAAATTAAGGCGGAGGTATACGGGTGCAGTGTTCAGTGTTGACAGGACCCCGCCCTCCAGCGCTAACAACATGGGACCAAAGAGTGTGGCTTTGTTTGTCTTCTACTTTCATGTTCTCCGTTCCTTCCCAGGGTGCCCGAAACACAGTTTGTCTAGCCGTAGTAACGATCTCCAAGTGGTTGCTTGGAAACAGGTCGAATGTACCACCAACCCAACACTCAGATCTGTTCAAGTAGAGATTGCATAGACATGAATCGTTTACATCATTTTTTGACATTTGAAAACTAGCAAAATGTCTTGAGGTTAATATATGGGCAGACAGTGACCCCTATGACTGTATAGGTAGTCCTGTTTCTCATGTAAAAGTTGGCATAAAACATACGGAAATACTGCAAGTTCAAGGAAAACAAAGGATAAACTAATTTAGCCATACAATTGTTCTTAGGATTTTTACTCTTTAAATAAACAAATGCCTACAGAATAGCACTTTTATTAACTTCTGAGTGACTCACTGGAGAAATGATGGCCATTAAGTCTTATTTTTTCTATAACATATTGTTCAGAGAAGGAACAGCCGTGTTTCTTTGGCAACACGTTGTCATGGTTACTTATGTAGAACTTGTAAGCAGGTCTTCACAGAAGTAACGACACATTTTGTTGATAGACCTAGTTGTTCGGTTTCGCTGAATCATCCTCTGTCGCTTGTCTTCGGTAACACCTCTGCAACGTTCTATCAGAGCGGCCCAAGCTCTAGGCTTTGGGAAACACCTGGGAGATGGTTGTGGGATCCCCTTTTGACATCACTCATCACGTGCGTGCCGTAGGACCGAGGATGGTGGTGTCTCCTGGTATATGTTTCACAATGGGAAGTGCAGCTGTTTGTGGGATCCCCTTTTGACATCACTCATCACGTGCGTGCCGTAGGACCGAGGATGGTGGTGTCTCTCGGCACGGTTTTACAGACAGTGTTGTCCCCAGAAGTAGAATGCCTCCTGTGGCCACATTACCCCGGTGTTGACAGTTGGTACAGCCATATTTGGGAGTGCAGGTTCCTGGGGGGCCCCCTCTGGCCGTGCCTGATTAATTATAGGCACCTCAGAGGCACCATGCAGTCCCGGGCACAGGGGAATATCCTGGATCAGTATCAGCCCCGTCACACGATACTGACACTGCCAGTAGCTATGGGTTGTTTGCAGGCTATATCAGCCAATTGGTGAAATAAACTGTAAGGCCCTTAAGAGTTGTGACCTATAGACTTATCTACTGACTGCTATCCACATTGAGCCCTTCCACAGATATATATCCACAGACCGTTGCGGGAGCTCCACCACAGACATATCCACAGACCGTTCTCCAAAGCGAGTCCCACCGCAGATACGTTCTATGGTTGTAATGTAATCAGCTGTTTCTAATTTGTAAATTTTCCAAACATCTCGCTGTAGGTTTGACCCACCCACCTCAAGAACGGCAAATACAGGTATCTGTAGTGTGCTAGGTGTTTGCGCGTGCGCGTGTCCCACCCAGAAGACAAAACCGTGCAGACCTTGAATGGCATCAGTTAGAATCGGCGTGTATTTCAGAGAGCATGGCTACTCCCATTCAGGTGGAATGTAAACAATGGGGTCAGGAATACGTTTTCCTCAAAATCACACCGACGCAATGAACGGCAGCAGTGCCAAAGCTGCGCAGGGGCTAACTGTTTCCATTCACAGGTCGGTGCTTGGTTTCTGGCTCTGCTTCTCTGTGTGCTATTGAGCTAAGCCTAGAAGATGGAAGGAAGATGCCTTCAGGGTCTATGTTCAGGGAGTAAAGATTGTAATATTTCAAAACGAGTTTGCGGGGCTCTACCTCCATCTGTCACATTCTGCTCAATGCAGCAGGGATTTATTAGGGTTTCACCTTACAGTGAGACTAAGTAAGGGCCTCTCTTCACTGGCCTTTGACCCAGTAGGTCACACGGCTTCCTGGAACTGCACACGCATGAACAGGTTCATAGCTTTCTGTTCAAATCAGAATCACTCTTGCTGTCTCTTGCAGCAGCTGAGGCTTGTGCACCTTAAACATCCTTTTAACCAGGGACTCCACTGACCTGGTCGGCTTCGGTCCTGCACCCCTCAGCCCTACGTGATGATGCCATTGCCTTTGCAATACTGGCTTACTGGTCTACAGCAGTAACATCCAGGACCCAGGCTTGCCGACCTGCACACTGGACAGGGTAGGTCTAAACTAGCGGCGCTGTACACCTTAGCTCCTCTTCAAGGGAGGGAGGGTGAGTGAAAAGCTGGCCACCATTCTGTAAACACACAGGCACGCTCACACACTCAGGCAGCTGCCAGAGCCAAGTGCCTAGTTTGGAGATGAGATGACACTGGGCGTCTATTTGTGGAATGATGAAAACATGCAGAAGGCTGGAGTGAGCAGGAATGTTTCTCCTGTTTAAAAGTCCTCAGTGAGGAACGTTGACGGAGACACCGCTGCTGAAGAAACAAAGGCACGTGCTCCTTGGGTCCTGTACACTGTAGCTGCTTATCCAGCGTTCCAGACAGGGGAACCAGAGATGCTCGTGGGAATTTATTGTGTCAGATTTCACATCCGTGCAGCATAGATTATTGTCACATAGTAGTATAATTTTGATTGGAATAACTTGGAAATGCGTATAAATTTTGATAATGCAATCTTTAGTAGATACACCTGTAGATTTAGACGTTATCTGAGATGACTTGTGCAGATGTAAGAAATACTGTACATTGTTTTCACAGGTTTTTACTACTGCAGGAGAAGTTTTAGGACTGATCAGTAAAGTTTCACTTTCTCCATGGTCTTTAGAAGTTCTGTGTATATATCATAACCAACTGTGCTCTCAGAAAAAGGGTTAAATTACTATTTTACTGTTTCTCTGTTTTTTTTAAACATATTTTAAATGTACCCTTCATATTCCTAGCTTCACTGTTAGGGGTCTCCAAAAAGGCCAAGCTTTTATTATTGTCATAATTATTATTATTGCTATTGTTGTTATTAATATCATTACTACTCACACTGACAACATGATGCCTGTGATCATCTGTCAGACTCATAACAAGGACACACGGTTTTTTCGTGATTACATTTTGGCTACATTTTCTAGATGGGCGTTGGCTTTTTTTGAGGCGGAGTGACATGTCTCTGCCCTGGGGCCGTGCTGCAGGATGGGCTCTTAATTTGAAAGAGTGACCCTGCCCTGGGCTTGCTCTGCCTGGGAGAGCGAGGACTGACTGGCGCACAAAGAGTTCCACTCTGGTTCCAAAGAAACCTCTTACTCACTCACTCTCTCTCTCACGGTCGCTCGCTCGCTTGTTCTCCGTTTCCCACCGCCCCTGCACCCGTTTTTGTCCTGGGACGCGAGGCATGGACATTCGGGGCAAAGCGACAGCCTGGGCGATCCCGGAGGACGGGGAGACACCTCCGGAGGCAAACGGCCTGCACCCCGTGGACAGTGGGGAGGCTGAGGTCCCCGTCTCCAGGTCCCAGAGGAGACGCAGTGACATCAAGGTCTACAAGGAGTTCTGCGACTTCTATGCCCGCTTGTAAGTGCTGTCCCTGCCCCTGCAGGAGTATGACTGAAATCTTAATGTACTTAACAAGGTTTACAAAGAGTTCTGCGACTTCTATGCCCGCTTGTAAGCGCTGTCCCTGCTCCTGCAGGAGTAAGACTGAAATCTTAATGTACTTAACAATGTTTACAAGGAGTTCTGCGACTTCTATGCCCGCTTGTAAGCGCTGTCCCTGCTCCTGCAGGAGTAAGACTGAAATCTTAATGTACT
>JAOVYW010000001.1:8144318-8159318 GCA_025775045.1 Hiodon tergisus
TCTGCATGTTCTGTTTGTTTTATACATATTGTATTTTTTCACTGCAAGGGTGGGTTGATTTCAAGCTTTTAGTGATAAACCTAGAGTAGGACTCTACTACAATTTAATGGGTGATTTTTTTTTTCTTTTAGATATTTTGATTACTTTTCTATTAAACCCGTATTTAGTTTTTCTAACTGCCCCTGTGCACCATTTACATACACATACATTATATTAAACCCATGATTAACTTTTATTTTCTGTCGTGGAATGTGCCTGATCTCAACTGTCCCAAAAAACAGGTTACTTACCCGTATAGGGACAGGATAGGTTTCTGCGAGTCAATAGCAGGATGTTTCTAGATCTGGGAAGAATTTATTTGAGGTTTTTTTTAGAATTGAAATTGTGAAACACTGAGCAATCCTAAATTAATTACTATGGAATTCAGTTCCCTTTAAATAACATTGCAAAAATAGGAAGTCTCATTTGATGGTAATTAACGCGATGGGTTCCAAACTGCAGTTTCCATCCCTTTCTGAAGAGGAAAGAGCGCCCCCATTATTTGAGAAGAAAGAATCTCTAAATAGTGGAATTGATGAGAAATATCCTGAAGCCCTCCTTAACTACTTGCTTTTTAAAATGTTACAGGCAGCCATGAAAAAAGGCTCCTATGATAGAGATGTGAATGCATCCTTTATCTCCTTGGTACTTAGAAAAGTCCTTTCTTATTGTACCAGCCATTGTCCTCTATCTTTAATAAACTCTGAAATCAAACTGTATGCAAAGCGAACTGGCACACAGGCTGGAAAAGGACTGAATGAATATACCCTGATCAATCAGGATTTGTCAGGACTAGGTTGGCATCAGATAACATAGGCAGCCTACCCCAACGTGAGTAATGACGCAGCTGGTGATAACCACTTTATATCTGCTATTATGTCTCCAGATGCTGAGAAAGCATTTGATCGCTTGCCTTTGGATTATCTTTAGTCTGTTTTACATTATATCGGATTAGGTTTAGATTTTATCAGTGTGGTCAAGTTGCTGTATTCCATCCCATGGGTATTACAGGTTCCGATGCCTATGATACTCAGTTCCTGATATCTAGAGGGACTCGTCAAGGTCCCCGTGGTAACTTCAATTACAGTACAATGTTCCGTCCAGTTACTTCTCCGTTTATCTCTGTCTTTAGTTTGCCCAGGCTCCTGACATTCCCTGGAGTACAGAATTCCCCTCACATCCATTTGGTACTATTTTTTTTATTTTAAGGAACAGGAATCCAGCACTTCTTTGCATCACTCTTTCCTCCTTAGCATCTCCTACAAACCCATAGGTTTTCAAACCTTACAGAACAGAGATATTTTCCCATCCAGGTGAAAATGTTGCTTGGGACAGTGTTTTGACTAATTAAAATTAGTCTCTGTACTAAAATGAGTCTAAAAAAACCTGGATAACCAATTGAACTCCTCCCAAGCGCTTTCTGATGACCCACATTTTTTTTTGCGTCCCCATTAGGCTACCAGATTAATGCCAGAATAATATCTGTAACTTCCTCTCATGGTGAATAGGCACAGACAGAGATTGTGTTCAAGCACTCTTGGACAACGATAGTCTTAATAAATGCTAGTGAATGCATGTCAATGTCCTTTGATCAACTAGCTAGCTAATTAAATTTACAAAAAATACTTACTTTTAGCTACCATTAATAGTTATCACGATAGAGGCAGCTATATTTTAGTTGAATGTTGCAGCTAAGAGCTGAATATAAGTTTGCTGTCAGCAAATAATGAATGTATCGATTGGTAGATAATATTGCCGGCAGTTTGTATTCATCGTTCATTTAAAAATCCCCAAGGAAAGGGAACAAAAATTGTGTAATTGCGCTGAAGTTATCACAAGAATTTCTGAAACAAACACATTTTTATAGATTGCACTTTTTGGTTTGCTAGAGAGAGCTCCCCTGCCTTCCAGTGTTATTAAAATGACCTCAAGGGAAGAGAAGACTGATGAAATATGAATCCGGGAGACAGAACGTTATATTTTGTGACTAACCCAATTTCTGTTGCATCTGTTCTGCCATAGGAAAGCTTTTTGTAGCCTACTGTCATCCTACGGTCTTCCATAAATCATGTCTACCGTTTCATCCCACTGTGGAGACTGATTGGGCCAAAATAATACCACCTCTGCTGATTCTCTGTCCTATATAGTACACTGTTAACGTATTTTGCCGTAACCACGTCAACATAAAGCCGGACCAAAGGAAAGCGTCATTTATATTCATGAAGTGAATGTGCTGCTAAATGTGAGGCGCAAACTATAAATTGGTGTTTATTTATCAAGCGTGAGCATGCATATGCAAGCATGTCACCGGAGATGCACAGAGCCTCTGGGAGGCTTTGGGCAGGTAGATCGGTGCGCGTGAGCCATTCCCTTTCCGAGCACTTCAGAACTCATTCAGGGCAGCCGCTGAAACCACAGGCATGTCAAGTGGTTCACGGAGTGCAGCATTAGGGCTCATAGGCAGTAACGTTTTTCATCTGAAAACCTTTATATACATTCCGATACACACACACACACACACACACACACACACTCAAGTTAAATAACATCACGTTAATTAAATTGCACATATGTTAACAGTCAGGTTTAAAATAAACACATTTAGGTTATATTTAAGTCAGAGGTCTTTTCTCCAACCCAAACATAGTACTGCTGTGATACACAGGTTGGACCTGTAACAATGTTAAATCTGAGTGGTTTGTTCTTTTTATTTATTTGTTTGTCCTCTTTAAATTTGCTGATCAACATGACAGAAAACAATGAGCGGGGAAGCACTGTCAGAACAAAAACCAATCTGGGTTGTGTGAGGTTAAGGAAATTATCTATCTTTGTTTATGTATTTGCCTTGTACGTGCGTTTGTTCTTAATATTAAAATCCAACTAATGTCTGACTTTTAACTTTACAAAATATGTTTAATCTCCTCCACTGTCTATACCGCTCCCTTTCAGGCTATGCAGATAATCATATAATCATCTCACTTTGTGGCTTGCTGAATTCCACACACTCACAGGGAGAAAAACAAATTACCTGATGCTATACAGTAGGGGTCCTCAATTATTTTTCACCAGGGGTCAGTTTCAAAGAATGACACAACGCAGCAGGCAAGACAAGATTTTACAGTGCGACCAACCTCCCCGCCTGCGTTTGCAATTCAGGTCTACCAATAATGTCTATAACCACTGCAATGTCTGTACCTCTATGTTTCCACCTTGTATATATGTAACCTAAATTTAAGCATTATATGATACGTAACCTTTATCTTGGCATGCCTTTTTGTTAAAGCAGTAAATAAAGCTGGAAGTTGTTGTTAAAGCTAATGCTTAAAGCTAATATGCTTTCTTTCAAAATGTCGACTAATAGTGGCAGCTTTGAATGCTGCTGCTGTCTTTGTGCAGTACAGGCAGGTTGGTTTTATATTATCATGGTTGGACGGAAGCAAATATTATCTGTCCATTCCGAATTTAACGGTTTTTGCCGTCTACTCTGCGCTTTTTAGAATACATGTGTTGTTCCTGGAACTTTTCAAATGAAAAATGTATTAACTGGCCTGAAAAATTGTAAAAAAAATTAAATAGTAATGTTTTTTCCACCCCAAGACATGAATAACTTCCTAGGAAGTGTCCAGAAAGCTATTTATTACCCGTGAGAATTTTAAGCCCTCATCCAGGCAACAAATGAACCCAGTGGCATCCAGCTGTGCCCTGTGGCCCGGCTATTGAGGAACCCCAGTATACACTCTCATCTCTGGCTACAGTAGCGTCAGACAACACAGATAGCTTTCCAACCCTCAGGTCAGGTTTTTTTTTAAACCTGTGCCTGCAAAAAGGTTCAGCCTTAATGATCTCTTTTTGTTTCACTCTGCCTCACTGCTGAGACCACTCCAGTTACAAACGTAAACGCACAAACGCACAACGCGTGCACTGAAAAAATAATTACACCCTGTAGGCCGAGGTTATCTGCTGGCGGCTAAATCAACCAAGCTACATGTTAATTTCGGTGAGTGCTAACAGGTGCATAGTTGTATCAGAGGACTCGTCTCTCTTCAGTGTATTCAAGCTCCGCAGTTCAAATTTGTTCAAATTTGAATCTCAACCCCTTAATGGAGAGCTGACGAGAGCAGCTTGCAAAAGAGTTTCTGTGTTTGTTATTATTGCTTTTTTCACCTCTATGTGGTCTTTTTTTAATCTATAAATTGTTATTTTTCAGTAATAGCTAATATTTAGCATAGCGACGTTAGCTTCTAAAGACCCACTTTCATTGGAATAAGTAAGTAGCCACAACATGGCATACATGTAGGAGGTCGATTTCAAATGTAATTTTTATTATATTTGCGGTTGTAAACAACACACCCCGGTCCCCGGACTCCTGATTGGGAATCGAACTGGGGTTTCTTAACCATTGCACACCAAGCACAACCTCCAACAAGAGAAACGAGAGTCCCTAACTCAGAGAACCAATCATGCTCGTATCTCAACTCCAAAAGGGGTTAGGTCAATGTCCATAACAACATATAAAATATTAAATAAGTCTTTATTGCTACCACTACTTTTTGATAACGCTCACATTTCTTGTGAATCAGTTTTGCTATCGAAAGGAATGGTTTTGACTAAAGATCTGTATCAGTGCATTTTTAGGAGTACTTTTTTTATATTTATTGTTCATCTCAAACTTTTTTCATAACAACATTAACGCACCCTTGTCATTTCACTTAAACCATTCAAATACACTATTTTAACTACTAATTTACGCTCGCTTGCCACACAGGCAAGTCGCACACTCGTATTTTTCGCTAGCGAATGCCACTCACGCGTTTAATTCCACATCTGTTTGTTTGGGTCTGGAAGTCAGAGGATGAGTCATGTGACTCGAGGAAGGCCGGAGCTCAGCCCTGTGACGGATTGATATGCGACACACCAGCTGCAGGATACCAGTAATCCATCCCTTCTGATACATCTGCGTTCCTACATTAATGAAACGACACATACACTGTGTCAGAGGGACCGAGTATATATATTAGAACATTTCTGCTTTCATTCTAAATCAGGTGTGTCAACCTGTGTTAAATTGCGTGGAAAGTCAAAACTACTTTTTCCACCCGTTTTGTTTTTAGGGCAAATGATAGCCCATTGTCTGCTTTAAAAAAGAATCAATCTTAAGGATTCCTATCTGCAGTTAGGCGGATGTAGAACTCAAAAACCAGCCTTCGTTTCTGCGTGTAGGCGGATGTAGAACTCAAAAACCAGCCTTCGTTTCTGCGTGTAGGCGGATGTAGAACTCAAAAACCAGCCTTCGTTTCTGCGTGTAGGCGGATGTAGAAGTCAAAAACCAGCCTTCGTTTGCACTATAAGAGCGGAAGCAAAGGAAGCGGTGGTGAAGCGATGGTGAAGCGATGGTGAAGCGATGGTGAAATTGACCCAGCCCAAGATCTCACAACCACTGCTTTTGATTTCAGATGCATAAATGCTATTCACAGCTGGTGTCAGACAGACCCATCCCAGCTCAGAAATTACTCAAACAGCAGCGCAGTAATGGATTGGGTGGGGAAAAAAGTCTGGTGTCAGAAAGAGATGACTTCAGCATGCTGTTTTCACTGATTAAGTGTTTGCCCAGTGAATTTGATGAGATGAAATTAACACAAATACAAAAAAACTATGACATTAATGAATGTTTTTTCGAATGACGACTTGAGGTGACCACTTGAGAACCACTCTGTCAGACAATCATGTGACACTACACCTATAATAGTGTAATTGTGTACCACCATTTTCATTCCTAATGGCATTATAGAGCATGTGCTGTCAACCCAATTCTTTGTATCACATTTGTGTAATTTTTGGACAGTGGAAGCCCAAAAAACCATCTCTCTGCATTCTCTAGGACGAATGTTCTGTTCCACACCATACAAAGATGCTTTTCGAACTTCAAGAGGAAGGTGTTGCCAGGCTTTATGAACAGAGCCATCAAAGGCATTGTGAAATACTCTCTCTGTCACCCACACACACATGCAAAACAGTATAAGAGGTTATGACAAAAACTGTTAAAAAGATATTCAGTACACCTTGTTTTACGACTATCTTTTCCGGCTTTTTAAAATCGTCTTTTAAAAGCGGTACCATTAGGACGTGTTAAATAACAATAATAACGCGACCAGAGATAATAATAAAAATAAGTCAAGGCACCGGTGAAAATTCTGAGGTTTTACACGCAGAAAAAGCGTTAGGAATCTAGGCCCTGTTCTCGCAAGTAACAAAGGAAAATAATCAAATCCACTGACAGAGGTACACAGTATCCCACTGATAAGAGAGATTAAAATGGCTCGGTGCAGAACAACCGTAACGTAATTCTTCTTAGACTGAGTGACAGGAAACTGTCCCTGTCATTAAACAAATCAGACTTAAAGAGAACAGATTCCTATACACTCCTGCATAGTAATTGCACAGTGACCTGTCAAAGATGTCACAATCAATTTAAACTTTAAAACCGCATTTAATCCTGCAAGCTTCATCGTTATTCAGCACTGTTGACCAATTGTAATGATTTCCTAACTGTGTGAGAATACACCCTACATACTGAAGCCCTCGTAACCTGTAAAAGTGGTCCGTCATATTCGCAACTTCTCTGCAGATGTGCACATGTTTCTGGTGGAAAATATGCACAGGAAACCTACTGAGCCTGGATGGGAACATCGAAGTGACAGACAGTGCAGACAAGGTTGGTCCCTGAATGGTCTCCCCCGGCCATTCCGGCCTCATTGGCCACCTTGTCACCGTGGCAATCGATACAATGCTGGAAAATGTAGCCCTGTGTATACAGACAGAGATGGTTTGCTGTTGCTTGGTTAATTAACATCCAGTTATCTTAAGTACTGAGAAATTCCCTTTTTTATCCAGCTCATTCGTGGTTGTCTTTTTGCCACACATTTTTTAGAATAACTCTTCTATTATTTAGACATGTGCAGCAGTTGGTTTCTATATTCTGATTCTGATTTCCAGCGCAGCGCTGATGTGGCTGTTGAATAAATGTGTTGTTGGTAGGAAATGGTTCGAAGAATTGCAAAATAGTCTGAATTCAAGTGAAGTGAGTCAAAAGACAGTTTAAGTTTTTCTGTTATGATATTGTAATTTTAAACCACAGCATAGCAGAAAGCATGTAGAAAATGACTGTTTCATAAAACTAAATTTATAATTAAAGTAAAGGTACCAGACTCTGGAGAGATCTGGAATGCTTTTTTTAATGTTACGTTTATAATGGTTTATAGTAACATCTGTTAATTAATGTTACGTTTATAATGGTTTATAGTAACATCTGTTAATCTGTGCTGTATGTTTCAGTTGCACCCGAGATGTTTGCCTCGTTCAAAGTCCAATTTTTAATATGGTTCAATAATGCAAAGGTCTCGCCTCTGAAGCTTCTCAACCTTTGCATCATCTTCAGTCAATACCCAAACACGGTTGCATCACTCAATGCTTTTAAGTCAGAGAAAGAAAAAAAAAAATTGGGGGAAATCTTGGCCGTGCCTCAATAACTTTATTTTTTCTCACCCTTTGATTTTAAGAAAAACGGGCAACGCTGAGAGGCACTCTGAACAATGCCTGATGAAAAAGGAGACTCGTATTGCACCAGCAAGCGTGCAAACACTGTGTGTAACACCGGAACGGAACCTTGACCAAAATGATCACTTCTCGGTTCATTGCGGTCATGTCTGTGTCTGAGATGGCCTTACATGTCTGTGTCTGAGATGGCCTGACATGTCTGTGTCTGAGATGGCCTGACATGTCTGTGTCTGAGATGGCCTGACATGTCTGTGTCTGAGATGCTGCAGTTGGCCTGGGTAGTTATTGGCTCCTGGACAGGCTGTGTCTGAGATGGCCTGACATGTTTGTGTCTGAGATGGCCTGACATGTTTGTGTCTGAGATGCTGCAGTTGGCCTGGGTAGTTATTGGCTCCTGGACAGGCTGTGTCTGAGATGCTGCAGTTGGCCTGGGTAGTTATTGGCTCCTGGACAGGCTGTGTAGATCATTTCAAATTGTGGAGGGAAAATACAAATTCCAGTTCCAAATTTCAGAACACAAAAAAAAAAAAATAATCTAAATATTTCCTAGTACTATTTCAAATGTAACTGAGATTAAGGACATTTCTGAATCAAAGACAATAATAATAATAATAATAATTTATATAGGATTATTTACATAGTAGCAGTAGTCTTTGAGAATTCCTCATTGAGAACGGAAGCTAATGTCGCCTTTGAATCAGCCCTACGTTACACACAAAGGTGTACCAAATGGAAACTAAGCCTATAAAAAAACAAAGTTGTGTGTTCTGTTACACAAAATATTGGAGCCTTAGTAATGCCAGCGTCTTGTTCATCATCAAGCGTCACATCGTAGGAACAGGCATTGCCACTGGAGAGTTAGGATCAGGAGATCAAACCTGCAGCAAATGCAGCGCCATCATCCCCGATAAATGCGTCGATGGACAGCTGTGAATCGCAGAGGGAAAATGGGTGAGGACAAAGACCGGGGATCTCTTTTTTTACAGACCCTCCACCCTCCACTGTCCCACTAGCTGCTAACAGCACGTTTTAGACTTGGTTCATCTCCAAACGCATTCGTTTCCCAGGTCGCTGGCCAGTAAAGTTTCCTACCTCCCTAGTCTGCATTTGGTCCTCTTACGTGAATTGCTGATAGCCGGTCCTTGTGCCTTCTGCTTGTAATCCTTGGCGGCTCTCAGTCCCAAACCACATGGTGTATGCGAAAGATTGGACCCTAAGCCTGTACCGTTCAGAATGTATTTATCTGCACTTCGAGGAAAGCACATGGTTTTGTCATTAGCGATGTCTCCTCACACCTTGTGATATTTTAACAGCTTTTTATATACACACACACACACACACACACACACACGTAATAACGGGGTGAGTTCAGGCAGCGTTGGACTACAGCTGGTCTTTTCTCATGCTGTTATCTGACTAGTTGCAACACAGTCTATTTGAACTTCCCGCCAAAGGTCTTGACACTCACATTACCACACCTCTCCCGTCTATAGCCTTTTCTAATAACCACCCTGCATGCGTGCCCTCCCACCGTTCTGGGGCTAATGTTGCCGTAACCCAAGCCCAGGTGCCTTTGCGTTCCTCTCTACAGCAAGTGACCTCCCTCCTGTTTAACCGCAGTACTGACTGGCCACTTATCACCTCCACCTCCCCTGTCACCTTGACTTTGCCATGTGTGACATTTATAGAGCAAACCTGTCATTTCCCTTCCCTATATGCGCTCGTTTCCTCTAGGGGCTGACGCCCGTGGATTCTCTGAGCTCGCCGGAGGTCCGTTTCTCTCGTCTCCCATCCATGTGACCATTTTCAATGTTGACTGTACCGTCTCCGCGGTCTCTCCGCTGTTGTGTGCCGACGCGCGGTCGAACATCGACGTTTCCTGCACAAACTGTACACGACGACTATGGACGTGGGAGGTGGGGGTTGTGAATGCAGCAGATGGATGATGTGGTGAGGGACGCAGGGTACAAAGCAGGAAATAAGTCATCGCTAACCAAACGAAAGCATTGAATTCGAATCTCGTTTCTACATCTCTCCATCCAGAGGGAACGTGATTGCTCTGCAGCAAATAATCTAGGCTGTGAGCACAGGTTTGATTGGTCAGGCCAATGTAATGTTGGTCAATAACCATAATAAACGTGTCAATATAAAGCACAGGAAGTGATTGGGCCCGAGCTAGATCGTTTTCCTCCTCGACTCCTTGAGCCTTTTTCTTTTAAATACAAAAGTTAACCAGGTCAGCGTTATTCGTGTTTTAATGTGCATCACATCAGTTGTCTCTTTGAACTTTTACAGAGGTTTAATTTAACAAGTTAGTTAAAGTTAAATTAGTTAAACAAGCCTAATCTTTAACTCCCGAGGTAGGACATCGTCTTTGTTTTCTTTTCAAATCTATTCTCCTCAAATTTAGAAAATTACTTTGTTATTAAAATCAAGACCATCACTCATCATGTCTTCTTAAATTGTATGGGAAACAATCAGACCTTAAATGGAAGTCCAAATTAAGGCTGAAATAAATCGGAGTTCCAAATGGTAGACTGAAATCTTATTTTAAATCAAAACTCAAAATCAGTTGCTGTAACCTGCGATTGATTTTATGTTGGGAAAACATTTGAAAGACAAATAATGAAACGAAATTAGACATTCATAATTGGTAAAACCAACTGTGATGCCCTTACGTCACCCCTTTCTAACCTCCAACTCAAACCACCTAGGGTGCGTTTTGTTTCGCATTTTGTTCCCAGCCTGGTGTTACGTTTTACAACCTCTCTCAACGGGTCTCTGAGCAGGCTGAAGACCGTTAATTGCCCTTTTTGTAGGGATCGTCTCTCGTTGTGTGCCTCGTTAACAAAACACCTTAGCAGGTATGGAAATAGTTTGGCTTATTGTTTAAACTGGCGCATAGGCAACTGTATGCTCTGTTCACACGCAAGACACCCAATTTGTGCACCAATGCCTCGTTATCCGGACAAATAGAAAACAATAACCGTGTTATACTAACACGCTCCACCTTGTTAAGGCGGGAAAGCAGCAGTAATGTTGATCTGAAGGTTCCCAACATGTCCAGATTGATTGGTTGATTGGTTGCAAATCAAAAAGCCATTTGAGAATAACAAGAAGTCCACAACCAAGATTTTTATACAATGTAATACATTTTATTAAAAAATAAAATCATACAAATCGTGGTCCCATTTTTCGTATGAGGTAACTCTAATCTTCTCTGCAGGTAAAACTGTTGCCATTTAAAGTGAAACTAAAACGAATGTGTTAATATTTTCTTATTATACTTAAAACATTAAGCATTGTTGTCGTTTACACATAAAAGACAACTTTGTCAGAAAACTTGGTTTGTGTGGCAGTTTTTTCAAGTGCTGAAAAACATTGATGCTATCGTGCGTGTCAGAATGAAAATCCCTGACAAAGATTTTAATATCTGTCATGAACAAAAGGCATATCGGGGAGGAGAGAGAGAGACAGAGAAGGTCAATGCGACCTCAGAGAGGAATCTCCAGAGGAGGAGGAGATAACAGGGAAAGTTCAACAGCAACGCAGAGGAAACTGGCTCTCTATGCCAGAACCTGAGACAATCCAGATATTTCAAAAAGAAAATGATACCAGGTCTTAGTGCATATATAGATTCAGAAGGAAAAAAAATGAAGCAGAGATTCATAATTTTTATCCACATGCTTGCATCGTGTGTGTGTAAATAACCACATCCTACTCCCAAAGCTGTGACTAAATCAGCCATGAGGATTATATATATATAAAACCGAAGGAATACATTTTAAGGCATAAGACACAGAAGATACATTTAAAATGAATGATTTAAAATAAGGGGTGCAGGTCACACTATCTTCATGGATGATTTAGTCACAGATTTGGCAGTAGGATGCTGTCACAAGGAAGACAGGGAAAAGCAGAACAAAGACAAGACAGTCAATGACATTTATCCTCAGTGCTATTTCTGGTCCCACGGAGATCGACCACGCTGAGCGCGACGTTGCCATATCCGGAACTCTGCCAGAGGTGTCAGATGTTTCAGACTCCCTCGAAGACAGTGATCTGAGGTGTGAACATGAGGACATGTCACTGGTGGTGAGAGCCCGAGGTGTTGAATTTACTCCCGTGTCCACGACGACAGACACTGCGAGTGTACTGTGTCTTTATCTGTGCAAATCTTTTAAAATATGTGTATGATAAATCACGCTGGGTAATGCACCTAAAGACCTGCACTGGGTAGTAATACTTCTTTCCATGACAAATTATACTTAGGCTGTAATTTTACTGTTCAGTACTCCCAAAAGGCAATCCTTTATCAGAGAAAAAGAGGAGGTGATAAGCAAAAGTTATTATTGTTACTAAAATGAACAAAAGCACTGAGATAAATAATTAATTCATAGAAATAAAAATGAAATTCATGCAATGAAGTGAAACTCTGAAGTTAAATGAGTTTTCCAAGCTAATGCTTTCTCAAGCCAGGTAACAGAGGAGTGTTGTGCGTTTTTACCATGGGGGAAAGTTTAACCCCCGTATCATCAGGTGATGATTCATAAAAAGGATTGGGTTGAGTTCGTTTTGAATACAGCCGCAACACAGATGACAGAAATTACTGTATTACTAGCATTCCATAGAGAAGGGGGGGGGGGGTGAAAGGGGTAATGTTTATGGCCTAGGGTTTAGAAAGAAACCTAAATCTCAAAAACAAACACCTCAACAGTCGTGAAACATTGCTGGTTAATCTCAAAATTTATCGGTACTGGTGGAAAAAATCAACCAAAAAAACCCCAACATATTTTATTGAATTTAATTCTTATGGAAAAATATGGGACAGTATAAACTTGAAAAGAATAATGTTTCCTGTGCTATAAAAGTTTATCCCTTGTGCTACTAAAAACATTTGGTCATTTGCATTTCCCTGAAGCTGAAAACACTAGTGACTACATGCCTTTTAACTCGAAATAGCTGTTTAAACTGAAATAATAATAAAAAACACGGAAAGAAAAACATTGTGTTCTGTCAACTTTTAAATTAAACTAAAATTTAAATTAAACCTGTGTTAAAATTTAAGTGTTTGTAAAAGAATGCTTGTATTATGAGTTTGTACAACACTGTTGTAAAACGTGGCTTTTCTGGATTGAGTTTTATATGTCCGACACATGTCTAGGAATGTCAAACCAGGGAATAAACAACAATAATAATGATAATAATGATTGTTATTATTATAATAATACTTCTCTGACATTGGACAGTTCACTGTGCCATGGTATACAGTTTTAACTGGCCCTTTGCTGTACCATAATCAGGGTGAAGTTCTGCTTTGGCGTAGAAATAGATATGTAATCGGATTGCAGCTTTAAATAACTTCTACAATCTGCTAATCGCATTCAATAAAATTGTATCGTTTTATATTGTACTTATATTTATAATATTTCTTCCACTCATAAAAAAGAAAAGTCTATTAAATAAAGTTACATAAAGTGCGATCAGCGGGACTCGTGGAAAAAACGCACCTGGAGCTGTGTGTGTTGAATTTTCTCATTGGCCTAAATACATGTTAAAGCCTGCACCAAAGTCACTTGTCAGCAGGTTTATAAACTGCGTACCCCACTCTAAGCATAAACTATACACTCCAGTTTCTCTCTTCTCACGAACATTTTCCTGGTTAGGTGGCCTTCATGCATCACACAGCCAATTAAATTGGATTAAATATGATTCAGATAACCGGGCTTGGACATCATGTACCCCTGGTCTCGGTGCCCGAATGAATATACCAGAATATACCGTATTCATATCATGAAGGGCATGCCATTCAGTTTATCTGAGATCTCAAGACCGAATGGAAAAGTCCGATGAGAGAGAGCCATGGCTTTCTACACCACATACAGCAAAATCATACTAGTCGTAGAGGGAGGTTATAGAAACAGGTTTACACAAAAACACAAAAACACGTTTAAAAAATATTGTGATATTTTATTAAAAATGCTGCAGAAAAAATTTATACAGGTGTTTAGCCAGAAGTACCATCTATCACTTAAGGCAAAAAACTGCAAACAATGAGACAAACTATTTAAGTTATTGTCCAACATGAAAACCCCGCGTGCCTTAAGAAAGATAATGGATCAAAAGCCGGGATGGACACATTAGCTAAACTCTACAAATCGTACCATTACAATTCTCCATGTTGATGCTTCCGATTATTATATTTTTTCACTTTCCTCTCAGGACAAATAAATTAAGTATAAAATAAATTGTGCAAATGGTTAGTATGTGTTAAAGTTGCCGTTACAATTAAAAATCATTTACTTGCTTTTAAAACCCAACATATCACAAGCCTGGCACAATACTATACTTATTGCTAGCATATGACTGTTTGAAATATCTAACATGTACCTCTTTACAAACATATCCAACTTATATCTTATATTAATACCAAAATAAACTGCCCTTTCCTAAATTGTACAATGCTGGTCACTTTTGAAGCTGAGGCAGTTTTAAGGTTGCTAAAAAGGCCTATTATAAAACTATACCAAGCAGCGTAGGTGGGGGTGGTGGGGGGGGGGAAACAAACCAAAATGTGTGTGTGTCTGTGTGCGTGTGTCTGTGTGCGTGTGTTTTCACGCACGCATGTGTTGGGGTGCGTGAAACAGAATAACCGTTCAAGCGGTCGACCCTTGTTTGTCAACCGAAGACAGTGCTGGCGGCAGCCAATCTGAAAGGTTGTTAAAGCAAAGCTCAAACATGCAACAGGCGTTAGCATAAATAAACGTAATGAGACACTCTGATGAGTGTGATATATGCTTTTAAGCAAACCGATGACAGTACGTTTTCTTTTTTTTCAGCTGAAAAAAGAAATATATGACTGCTATATTTACACACATTTCAACTGAAAGCACAAGCTCTTTTAAAGCCAAATTTAAACTCAAAACAACGATAAAAGATTTTTATCCGTCTGTCTTTTGTATTCGTTTTTTTACTCACAACTATGTACATATTTTATTTTGTTGTTTTTTTTTTTTTTACAAAGTTTCATAAATACAATTCAGGCTGGGAAAGTTTGAATTAGCTCATCTTGACCGCTTGACTGCATAGTCCCTTAAAAATCCATTTACCTGTTGAAAACTCCTCCCGCACAGAACAACCCTTGATTGGATTGTTCTTGGTATACGATGTATGGCATAAAGCTCTCAGTTAACCCTTTCTTCGTCGCTTGCTACACACAGAAGTATACCTTATGTATTTGTTTCTTTTATAACAATGTTTTTATGTGAATGATTCACAAGTTTTTTCTCGTTTTAGTTTTTTGTTTGATCCTTCCAGTAGCAGAAAACTGAATGCAGTATTACTAGTAACATTCACTTTTCACATTTCACAGGTAAGTCAAGTTGAACCGACATATTTTAAGAAGGC
>JAOVYW010000001.1:8167339-8184468 GCA_025775045.1 Hiodon tergisus
ACGCGCGCGCACACAGACACACACACGCGCACAGATACACACACGCGCACACACAGACACACACACACGCGCACAGATACACACACTCATAAGTAAAGCTATGAGCACAGACATAAATCAACGTAATAGGTGTCTCCTCTCACCTCCCAGCAGATTTTCACAGTGCTATAAATGAACGTCCGAACATCTGCAAGCTTACAGGGAAAGTTTTAATAGGGACCAAACTACTGCGCCCGCTCTTTCTATCCCGCGGGGAGAAGACAGGACTTTTGTCTTGCTGTGAATGTAACCCCGCAGACCGGTCCACAGTGCTTCTCAGCTTGCCTTGCTGTCAATGTTGCTGCGCTCCCGTTCTGCTGTTATTCACGGCTGCCAGCGCCCAGGGACTGCCAGCCTTTGTCCTGCATGCACAGCCAGAACAACATCTTTGTGTCCCTGGCTGGCCAGATGCGCGACGCCCGGGTGGGGAAAACCGGCCCCGTGTGGCTCCTCATTGTCACATTGTCACAGAGTCCCGCTCGCACAGCCTTGCCAGGAAGTCTACTGTAGGTGACCAATCAGCCTGCCAGGAAGTCTACTGTAGGTGACCAATCAGCCTGCCAGGAAGTCTACTGTAGTTGACCAATCAGCCTGCCAGGAATCAAAGGTGGGTGACCAATCAGGGCCCATGGAACACGTGTCCCTTCTACCCGCCATACGTTCACACTGCCCACAACGATTAGTTCCATGTAATGGCCGCCTTTGCCTCCTGGCTGCAAAAAAGAACAATGGACAGAGTCTAGTCGTAACCAATATAACAGGAGCCTCCCCTTTAAGTGTTGCCAAAGCATAATGATCTTGGGTTTGCTGAACTCATCTGTGCTGAACCGTGTTTTCATAATTGACAAGAGCTTTTGGCCTTACACTCTCACCGCTAGAATTCCAAATGGACTCCCTTGCTCACAAGGTTTCTGGGTGAGATTCAAGTTTGCCGACGGGCCCAGGTTAACCACACAGGGTAGCTGGAAAGTCCTCCATAATGATTTGCAGTAGAGCCACATTTTACAATTAGTTCAATTTTTAATTGCTTTTCGGAACAAGCTGGAAGGCATTACTTTTTTCTTTTGGAAGTAATTTTTTTAACTCTGTGTGAATACAGTAGACAAAAAAAAGCCACAAGAACATTTTTATCTCAAAGGAGCCAAAGTCTTCGTAGCTTATTTTTTTAATTTATTTATTTTTTTAAAGTTATATTTTTTGGGAAAGAGCAGAACTCTCTAGAGGATCCTGGATCTCTATTCTCCTATTGTCAGATAGGCGTTAATGATTTTGCACGTGATGTGGGCCTGCATTCCGAGACTTATTTTTAGCCAAGATGATCTATTTGGGGTGTCGTCGAGGCTGTCGAGTTTTCCCAGGGAGGTGTTACGGTCGCGTTTGGTGACAAAGCAGAAGAAGGTGGGTTTTGTTTTTTCAGCTGACCAGATCTCCAGTCTCCACCTAAACTGAATTCACACCGAATCGGTTGCAATGTCTTGTACATGCGACCCTGTACAGTCGGCCTCTTTAATCAGTACGGAAAATATACCGATCTTTTTCAGGACTACCTCCTCCAATGGTGGGCACACCCCGGAATTGCTGTAATATTACTAGTAGTAACGTGTAAATTCCGTGTCATTGTCATTTTATTAAATCTTACTTTAATGCCTATTTGACTTTTTTATTATGCAATTTGAGGCTATATGACTGTTACATATTATTGATATCTCAGTTTTTATATCAGATATTTTTCCCGTCTCTTTAACAGCTTAATTTAGCCAAATCTAACTAAACAAGTTGATCTCACGCATTTACGCTTCATCTAACCCTCCAAAACAACAAACTCCTGGACTATACTTTTTAAAACAACTTTATTTGAAATGCGGTGCGCGATATTATTAATCCTGTTTCTGACGCGTGACGCGTCTTAAACACCACGCTGTAACAATTAATAACATGAAGGCTACAGAAAATTATTTCGGTATTTTTTCCTTCTTAAACAGCAGACATTTGTTTTAAAAAATACACTTTATAAAGACTTCGAGGTAGTGAGAGAAAGATATACAAGCCCCTTTCACCGGGGCCCAGCGAGAACAGTGAGACCACTGAAGGGTGAAAAACAACTTCTGACACGACGTACCGGATCGCCCGAAGGATCTGGGAGCCAGTGCATTAGCAAATAACGGTCTCCTGATTTGCAGCACACTTAATACACATTTTTATTACGTTTCACTTAAACAAATACCTGGTTTGTGAATATTTTCAGTCATTAATAACTAAAATATGTATTTATACACTTATATATTTACATATTTATATATGTACCATATATTTTTCTCCATATGAATATCATAATAATGTGGTTACAAATGTAAAAATGGTCACATTTCTTACACCCACCGAATAGCCTACATCTCGAAATTTAAAAAAGCAAACATGGAGCGCCTCAGTTTATTGATTAGATCTGCAAATGTAAACAATAACACCAACGAACAGCTAAAATATCGCTTACAAATATTAAACAAAAGTGTGTTTTGTGTCCTTTGTTAAGATAATATTTTCTGAGTCCAATTTAAAATAGAATTATTCATGAATAGCAATTACCAATCCACAGACTTATAATTAAAGTTATAGTTAAAATCCAGTGGAGGTGATGTTGCTGCTTTAGCGTATGAACCGTTTAAATCGGATGACCAATCCACTGCTTTCGAAAGATTTACGGCATGAAAGGGCGGGTATGCCTGAAACTTGCTGTTGGAAGTCAACATTTATTTAAAATAAAGTAGTAAGAGAAACTACCGTGCTCACTATCACTCCAGTAAATATATACTGGATTACCAATTTCAATAACAAATTAAAGAAAGCGTTTCGTTTATTCCGCGCAAATTACTTATTTGGAAGTAGCCCCCGACAGGTCAGGCAAGCGGGAATTAAATTTACAAATGATCAAAATCGAGCTTAGGGCAACGTCACTGATAACACACAACTCGCCAGCAACGAACACCTAACACAACGGCACGAAGATGTTCAGCAATGTAATAGTTATTGGGGGGTCGATTCTAATTAACAAGTGTTGGGCACATGCACGTTTTCCAGCGCAACCTGACTTCGCAATACTTCCTTAAGTAATGACAAAAGTAAGTAAACTTTTATATTTTATTTACTCAGTCCATTCATTGCAGGGTTTTTTGTTTTCACCACCCACAATGAAGAAAACAGAATATCACTGAACACAACCGGCATGGTTTTTCGCTTAACTAACACAGTCCCCTGCGGCTAATTCCCGGGTAGTCAATACCGTTTACACAACCGCACGTCTGTACAGTTAAGACACCTCTGGTAACTTTCCCCTTTACATTTAACTTTTTTTTAAATCGGACGGTTCAGTCAATTGCGTTTCTGAAGTCAGACGGTCTCGCATAATAGTTACACTTAACGAAGTCTTACCCGCAGTAGCGACAGCCACTTAAGTAGGTACAGAGGGTTGAACACGAGTTGCCTTACCTGTAATGTCATCACAGCAAACTTTAGCGCCAGGAAAATATAAACATACCCATGTAAATATTAGACTAAATTAAAATAAATGCTTCTACCTGAAAGTGTTTGAAAAACGCAGATATGCGAGTGATGTGGAGACTAAGACATCTCGAAGCGCATCTTGCTCTGTAAATGCTACTGGTGAAGAACGACTCGTCTTGCTTCTTCGCGAGGCTCAGTGAGGCTGTAATCCATAGACACAGAGTCAGACAGACACTTGGATTCCTTGGGAACATTGTGGGGTCGTGCTGTTTTTTTCTCCACTCACTGATGAAGCTGAACTGTGTGATGACTCTGCTGGAGGAACTAAAGAAACTTCATTAATCTGCGTGGGAGGAGTCAAAACAGCTCTCGATACGCCATTGGAGGAAGCCGGTGTGACTGGCAAGCGACTGGCAAGCGCCTAATTGCAGGTAAGGCACCAACCATCGAAGTGAGCGGGACTGAAATTGAGTTAGCGAGGGGTACCTCATTTAGGTTGAGACCTGTATTAAATATGGGTTATGTCTCAGCTTAAAGACAATAAATGAAAATCATATTAATTTAGCAAGTCAGGGTTTTTTTTTTTTTTTTTAAACCCTGATGAAAAGTAGAACCTCTTGGACGTGTCGCTCTGTTGGGTTTCAATAACCTTCTTCATAGCAAAAATAGCATAAACCGCATAACTTTTCCAGGGACGAACAACTACGGGGTATGTGTTCGGGAATCATTCCCAGGAAGAAAACAGCAACTTTCCATTCTTTGGCTGGGATGTTGTTTGAAAGCAGGACACCCTCCCGGTGACGGTGTTATCTAGACGGAGCAATCCTCTGAATCCGGGGAAACTTTTCTGTGAAGCAACAAGAAATTAGTGCTGCTTAAGGTCCCACATGACCGCAAAGTAAAAACCATAAAAGCACTTTCTCCGCGTCGGTGACATGGGTTACTGATAAAGTGTGTGGTCATTTCAATTGCAGGTCGACGCCAGCACAGGAATTTAGCCCAGTTCTGGGAACGAAGGGCCAGGCCACTTTTAAATGGATGACTGTTTTGTGAAAGGAGTTTCATTCATATTACTGCAAGACCAAGCATGCTATTTCTGTGCAGAACTGAGTGCAAGCATTTAAAAAGCATTGAAAAGCAAATATTAAACATCTTTCAGATAACTTGGGTGATCTCTTCATATCCACACTGGAAAATAGTGCGAACAGCCCTCCCTCTATAGAAATGTGGAGCATTAAGTCAAGGAGACAATATGGTTTGGGGGGGGGGGGGACTGGACCTGCTGCCATCCACTGTTGAACATATCTAATGACTGCCCCCACCACTGCCTCTCCATCTGGGTAGCAGGATGTTGGCTAACTTCCTGGGGAACCTCTCGACTGCAACCAGAGCGTCTGCAGCTCACATTTACCAGTAGCTCGGAAACAACGTTTTTTACTCGCAAGACAATTAAAGTCATCACCAGCAAATTCCCCCAAAATCGCTTTCCAAACGTTGGCATTCTTCTGTAGCCTGCGGAATGGAGAGATGGAGAGGTTTATGCTGTGTTGGAAACAATTAGCGAAATCCCACTATAAACATTGTGCGTGTGTGTGCGTGCGCGTGTGTGAGCCGTTGTATAGTTGTATTTTTATTCTTTATCTCTCTCGTTTTTTTCCTCATTACGATTATTTTCAATACCTGGTATTTAATGAGAAATATCCCTAGGGGTTTACAAGACATTCGTGGAGTTTAGTTTTTTATATATAAATGGCCACTGGAGTGGAGCAACACTATTATAACAGAACAAGGTTTCGTATGTGTGGGTTTTACAAAGCGTACTGACAGAGAACAGCAAACAGGCCCATATAGGCAGTCCTCTCACCCCAGGTTGCCAGATCGCCTTGGGCCCAGGGTCCTTGTCTGCCAAATACTTTAGCCCTTACCTCTTTAATGAATGTAATTGTTTAATAAATAAGTATGCCCTGGAACGTATAGGCTGCCTTCGGGCGCAGGGAACCTCCATTGTAAACCTTATTTGGAAAGATCCAGAAGTTCAGGACCACTCTTGCTGTCCTTAAGAGGATTCCCCCCCCCCCCCCCACTCCATACTTTCCAGCAAATGGAGAATGTTATCCATTTACTTGCCTGATAGGTAGCCTAACAGGGCTTGTGTGTTTTAAAGTTTACGTTAGTAGCAAGTGAGTGGGTGTGCACAAAAGCATTGTGAGCGTGTGAAAATCAGTTTTGTGCAGTACGACAGACAGTGGAGATTGGCGATTCCCAGGTGGTCTACCCACATGATGTAAGTCGGGGTGAAAAATCCCTTGGCACTTTTAAAACCTTTTAAACGCGGATGTCTGTGTACCTTTTAAAAAGAAACGCACGGAACGACTTCATTTGCTGCCTTATTACACCCATGTGTGGCTCTCTTTTTTTTTTTTTTTTACGATGTGTGGTGAAGGAACCGCACTCGGTGTGTGTGGGGTCCCGTTGTCTCCCGTGTCTCCTTGACGGCACATTGGTCTCATTGACCGAGAACAGGCGCTGCCAATGGTGACATCAGCCTAGGCTCCGAAGCGGGGGGTTTGTGTGGGCCCAGGTCGGACCACCTGTCAGTCAGCTCTGTTGGATTATTAATTGTAGTGGGGTTACTATTGGCAACTTGTTTTAACATGCAATAATAAACATCCTCTGATTGGCTCAAAGCCATGAAAACACGAGAAGTCTGTGTGCTGGCTACTGTACTACACAGACGGACGATACTGTGAGTGTGTTTGTCTTCACTGAGATACCTTAAGTTTTGGAGTGGAGTGAAACTGAAATTAGGATCAAACAAATGCATACTATACAGCTAAATTATATGTGGAGTTTCAAATCAAATACATTCATTTGCTTTTTCTTTTCTTTTATTTGGAAACGACAGCTTGTTTGTTTGTTTGTACTCCTTAGAGAGGCCTGTCTCTTTACGCTACGCGGCCAGGGTGAACGGTTAATTGCCTGCCCACTGCTGTGTTCTCTTGGTCCCAAATCGGCAAATGACATGATTCGGGATTTGAACCTGCAAACTCCAGATCAGCGCACTCAGGTGAGCCGCTCGGGAGACTAAATTGTAAAAGAAATCATACATTTTTTATTTGGTTCGACTTGCTCCTCTGCCTCTAGCGCTGCACGCATTGGAGCAGTTTGTTTCACCGTTTATTAATGCAGCACCAGTGCCAGTATATTTATTTTGTTAAGAAAATCCGGGCTGTCCCTTTGAAAGTGTGGGGTATTTAATGCCACCCACGTCCCGTTCGGCACACCTGACAGCCGAGGCCGCAGGGACACACCTGCAGTGTGCATGTAGGTTGTACGAAAGCGTCCGTCAGATGCAGTGGGGGCGCGTCAGATCTGGGCCGATAACCAGGAATGCGATGTGCTCCACTCCTCTACACAAACCGACTTTCTCCTGGACGGGAAGACAGCACCATAGGGGTGTTCTTCACAAAGGCCAGTCCTGACGATTGATCGTTCAAGGAGCCACTTCTAACAGATCTTATTCAAGTCGTGCTTGTTTCCTTTTCCTCTTTGTTTGCCGTTGTTTGATGCTCGTGGGCCAACAACTCTGCCCCCTAATGACAGATATTGGGATAGGCTCAAATATAAGGCTATTTGAGGAGTTGTTTCCAAGTCTTCATCAAAGATGCCACTGTTGTGCCCTTTGGAGGCACATGTGGACATGTGATAGAGACAGAAGCCTTCCCCTCCCAGGTAAAGTGGAATGCAGACGGGATGGGACTGCTTTCAGGCAGACAATACCCTCCCCCAGAACACCAGGACTAGTGACTAGTGGCTGAATCACAGGGTATCCTATGTCACACGTACGTATCTGAGACCGTGAAGCGGAGCCTTCAAACTTCGACACAGCGTATGCAGTTCCGTCAGACCTAAAGTGGAGAACCTGGCTAAATGGACCCTGGGGCTATCTATGTTAATAATTTAGTACCTGCTGTGAATCCCATTAAGGTCCTGGAGACTTTAACTATGGAAAGCCCTTATAACATTTATGTGGACAGCATTTCCTCAAGGCCTCCTCTACATGGGAACTCTCTTAAACCATTGGTGGAGTTTTTTCCCCTTTTAACTCAATGTTTGAGTTGTATTTTTCCATTCAACTACGTTTTGGGTCAAGTGAGTCTTAATCCACAACATCCTGCTTTTCACAAAGTGCTAATTCTGCAGTACAGATCGCTAGAACTGTAAACAATTCAAGTTGGTCTGGGTGAGAGTGTCTGTGAAGAGGCTAAGTAATGTGAAAATAGTTAATCATTATTAAGGAAGGGCGTGGCCCTGGTTCAATGATCCTGGTACAATAGCTTTCTCCATTTGGTAGAGTGATACATCAGACGTATGCATTTATTATATATTAATTATATTTTCATCTTACAATGAATACGTGGCTGCAAATCTTCATTGACATCAACTGAAAATTCATAATGTATCCACTGTGTTGACCACAATACTTACAAATACAACAGCCTCACTTAGTACATTTTTAAATACTGGAGTGCTGAGTTCTAGCTAGGATCCAGTAAAGGCGCTCACCTGAGCTCAGACTCCATTGGCTGGAGTTTGCAGATTTGAATCCAGCCCGTGTCATTCACCAGTTTGCAGATGCCCCGCGGAACCGGCTAACCAGGCGCGGAGCATCCCAAGCGCCTGCGATTGGGACGTGCCTCTCCTCTTCTCTCCACTCCGCTGAACCTCTCGAGCGGACCTGCAGAGAGGAAGAGAGACGGGTGGTGTGGAGACTCTGTGTTCTTCTTCACCCTCCCCGTGTATGGAAGCAGGATGGTGGCCATTAGTCCAGATGCAATAATCCTATTACCGATTCTTAAATAGGATTTTAGAAAATGTATATATATATATATATACATATATTTGAATTAATTATGATTAGATTATGACTTTTCATAATCATAACTGTCTTCATAATAGACAGTTAATCATCAATTCATTTTAATTACATGTATCAATATTTATTTTTAATTTATTTTTAAATATGTATACTTGTCTATATACACGCCTGTAAGCACAAATTATTATGACATGTATCCACAGAATTCTCTTAAATGACATCAATGAGTGTGTTTCATTATCACTTGGGGTTCCATTTCTGCTTTAAAAACTTTAGTTTTGAAAAGGAAGCTTCCTCTTATAGAAATACCAAGGTCTGGTGTATTTTACCTTGTATTCCTTTGTTTAAATAAGGTAATCTTATAAACCTTTACTCTCATTTATATATTTACCGCTGCCAGACTTTCGAACATTCCTACTGCAAGTATGGATACGCTCGGTGAGGTTGGAAAGATCTTGAACATTTGCAACGGGTTCCAAAGATTAGCAGTAATTTTCCTCAAAGTTGCAGCCACGAATAACAACACAAGGCCTAAGTCTTTGTCCAAAATAAGACAGCCTGTGTTGCCCCGCTGACTGAATTGCTGGCGATTAAGGGGATCTGGATAAGGACACCTGCTAAATGATTCAAATGTAAGATGTTTCGCAAGGCTGCGCGGCGAGAGGTCTAAATTGGACCACACAGGCATTAGCAGCTCTGTACAGTGTAATAATGCAGTCGCCTCAATTTCGCCATTCATGAGAGATTAAGCTGAACGACTGAATGAATGAGTGAACAAGCTAACGGATGAAAGAGGGGGGTGGAGAGGCAGGAAAGACCATGAATGATGAAGCAAATGAGTCAATCTGTGCAATCGTGTTGGCAACAGCCTCCCTTTGTTCACCCTGTCATAGCCCAGGTACTCTGCCTAAACCTGCCCTTCGCTGCATTATCCTGAGCTTCAGGTACACAGCATGTCCTGGAGTGGGATATACGTTGTGTGTACAAACTGTATACAAAAGCTTGCCTGAGCCGAAAGAAGCCGTGAGTCGGTGGATCTAAAAGATAAATCAATGCCGTTTCTGTTTTCCTTTTGTTGAAATACATTTAAACAACCGTTCTGTCCACTGTGATCCTTCTTCGTGAGGCTACGGTGGAGGGGCTTTGATCCATGAGGTATTGACATGTTCACCGTTTCAGTGGATCTGACTTTAGTGGGGTTAAAATTGAAAAGTTGTCTCGGTACCGTAAGGGAGGCCACATCATCAGGGATCCCAACGATTGGTAAACGAGGACAATTCAATAGCCAGGCGCCCCCTTCTGACCACTTTATTAAACCGATAGGGGTGCACGCGCTGTCGTAGCAATTTTCCGTCGACGTATCATATGATTCTTCGTGTGCTGATTTTAAGTAAATGTCAAGTGGGACCTATTTAGCGCGCCTGCTTATGACGCAACACAGGCATTTAAATAACAACGTCTACTCTTTCGTCTACTTCATATTATGATAAAAATGTCAATGTAATAGATATTATTATAAATATTCAAAACAGTTATATTGTTTGGCATGCTAAAAGAAAATATCCGATTACAACGGAGTTAAACGAACATAAAACATTCCTTTTAAACTTTAATAAGATATTATCCGGCTATATGTGCCATTGACTGCATCTTACCACCAGATGGCAATATTATCGCACATAACTTGTGGTATAGAAAATGTCTATTGAAATTAATCATGTTTTCAAGAGCTTTGTCTTTTTTTCGATGGAAAAAATTGACTCCTAAACTTTCAAACAATGTTTAACTTTCCGAATAAACTCATCTGTCATAACATAAAACTCGTAACTCCAGGTCTACCATAACTTGCTCAGAAAACAAATAAATGTATTTCTATTTATTTTTTCCCAGTTTTTATCTTTTTAAGTTAAATGTTTTACAGTTTGAGGTCTGAGGTTGAAAAGACAGTTTCCTCAAACAGTGACCTGTTACATTGTAACATTTTATGAAAGGCTTAAACACTCCAGGTAATTCATTTTTGTATTTCCCGAGTTTTCCAAGTTGCCGTCGTATTTGTTGATATAATTTAGTCTGTCGGAGAATAATTATTAAATGTACGTAGAATAACCAAATATAGTCAACAAATACTTTATTCGTTGAATCAACGGTATCACAATAAGGATACTTCGCCAAATCCGGTCATCTGTGTCCAATTTAATTATTGTAACAAACCACATAACAGTCTGTATTAAAAATACCTGTCGTGATTTTGTAAATTTCCGGCATGGATCAATGTGCACTGACTGACCTGCCACTAAAAGTGACGAGACAGAGTTAAGAAGATGACCTCTATCTTATTCTAGCTGAGTGGTGATAAATTAACGCCACTCAGCTTTTTGATCACAGAAGTATCGCTTCGTTTGGTAGAACGTAGAAAGTGGCTGTTCAGTGACGGTTCCGTTGTCAGCTCAACTCTTGTGTTTGGATAAGTACGAGTTGACGGAGATAACTATTGGATATCCACATGCACCTCACACCCTACCGCTGACTTCGGGTCTTAGCTATGAGGTTTTCACAGCATCAACTAAAACAGGGAGACTGGAACTTTAACGTTTAAATGATATTTCGTTTTTGTTTTTTTTCTGTAAGGCGTTTTCGTTTAACTTTGGAGATTTTTATTATTTGTGATTTATGATTTACTCCTACTAGAAATCAGTGCATTTTGGCCCACGCCAAGACAGATGACAGTTTTGAAAAAGCAGCGATGCGGCTTGTTACGCGTGGGGCTGCAAGTTGCTGTTTGTTACCAACGCCTTGTGACGTACAGGAAGTGGCTAGACATCCGTCAAAGGGAGCTAAAAAAGTTTCTAAGTGACGTCATCAGTGTATTTTATTCATAAATCGTCAGTTGATCCATATACTTAAAATGCTTTGGCCACGGTCGTTGTAAATTGCTCATCCATCAACTAGATGCCGATAAATAACGCAGGCTTCTAGTTTAAAATATCTAGCAGCAAAACTTGCAGTATTGCGTATCTCCATTAAAAATATTACTTAGCCATGTATGCGTATTGGTACGTGGTATTCTAATCACCTAATCTAATCACCATCTTTACGTTGCAATGTGAACGGAAATACGTTAGGCGTGTATTTAAATGTGTGAGGTGGAAAGGGCATGTGTTGCGTTGTTGTTACAATATATTAACATTATGATATGGAAATATGTTACCTACCATTTTCTCAGAAAGTGGCTATGAACAGCTCTAAAGTTCAAAACAAAAGGTGGCTAAATTGACAATGAATTGATCGTCACTGAGGACACTACGCGACCAAAACTGTCGTTTGGGTTCCAGTCAGCAGAGTGACCGCATGAAAACACACCCACGTGTGCCCAGCTGCCGGAGTCTCCATGGGAACCTGTCGTCGCTGATGTTTCTCACCAGGCGGTATTATTTTAAAAAATGTTCATCTTCGCCCTCCCACTCTGTAGCCGGATTGTGCGTGCGTCGAGTAGCACAGGTACATCGTCCTGACATTTAAATCGTTTTTTTTTCTGTTTTCCAGTGGCCCCCTTCCGGTATCCTGCTGCTGGTTGTGTGGCAGCAAATTCACCAGTGCCAAATCAACGCTGTCTTTGTTTATATTGATCCACATTTTCTCGCATGGTGTTGATTTAACTCTGGTGGGGGTTTTATTGAGCCATGCGCTATCAGGACACTTTACCATTTATTTGCAAATTGTTGTTTACATTTTAGAGTGGCTTTGCCCTTGACTGTTTTGAAGGATGCTGCTACAGTCAAAACAAGGCTGCAACAGAGCACTTGGTGTTACTTCAATCTGATTCTGCGTCTGTCTCTGTTGACCTTGGGCAGAAGGGGACTTCCTATTCCCAAAAATAATTACATCTGCCTCTTTAAAATTGGATAATAACGCCATCTAATTTAACAATCCTAGTGGTACACAAAAATAGATAGTACTCAGACTTATAAACAAAAAGAGAAAAAAGTAACCAGTAATCATTGTGGATGATAAGCTTTAAAGGGAGTCTGCAGAGTCCCTGGCCCAACCTGTGTCATCTGACAATTTTGTTATGGGGATTAATAGCATCTGCACTCTGGGCTTATTTGAAATACTTTTCTTATAATATTTACAATAAGGGGAAGGGACAAGCATTTACAAGTGCTTATCGCTTTTATTTAAAAAAATAAACTAAATCACACTATTGGGTAATTTTAAGTGTATATGTGGGTGTTAGAAGGCAATCCATGCAATGCCCCAGATAAACAAAAGCACGCAGCAGTATTCGTATCACACAGTGGTGGTGTGTATGGCAACAGAAAAATGCTGTACCGTAATATTAAAAGGTACGTGCAACTTCCATATTAAGTACACAGACATGCTGCGCCGGATCCTTTTCAATGTGACACTGCGCAAAGGCAGATTTTACCGAAGGAGCCTTATTTCCACGCGTAGCGTCGTAACCCAAACCGGGGGTGGAAATGCACCTGAAAGACAAAGGTAGCGTACACAATGTTCTTGAGCTTTGTTAGGGCAATAACGGGTTTGAATCAAGGTTGTCCCAGTAGCATCTCATCCTTGTAAATATTAAATATAAAAATCTAAGCAACGTGAACTTCCCCTTTATGAAGGAATTGTAAGCAAACGCACTATAAATTCAGTAAACAGTCCAAACCCGAAGACTGTTAGCATGACAATAAACATTAAACGGATTGAACAGCTGTGCTGGGTTACATTGCAGGTATTTGTACAGACTGGAGCTTTGAGTGATATCCACTGCAGTTGTATTTCTTAGAGGACTTTTTTTCTGAACCTCTGAACACTGTTCTCAATTTCTGCCTTGCTTTCCCCAAGACCCTTATTTCGACAGCAAAGGAGTTTAGACGAGCTGTGTGGCACGGTGGTTATGGCGTCGTGCATGAAGTTACATGGTCCTCACAGTGCCTTGTGGTTCTGAACCACTTCAGTGAACACCCAATTATAAAAATGGATAAATATACTACTGTGAACTGCATCCATTTCTTTGGATAAGGACATATGCTAATAGATTGTTGAAGATAATCCAATCATTGTGTCAGCGATTCACAATGGACTCCAATGTGGAAAAAGGCCTGAGAGTTCATGGATTGGTTGACACGTAGCCAATGGGGAAAAAGCTGAATAAACTAAAACGTAGATGATATATGTTAATCAGGCATTGGTTATAAAAGTATATAGGCATTCATGCTGTGTCAATGCTGCCAGGAAAACATCTTGCTGCTGAAAGATTTACGGGAAACCCAATTTAAAGATGGCATGATCTGCCTTATAAACAAAATCATGCACTATATTGTGACATTTGATTATGGATGGGTAATTATATTAAATAAACCCCTACTCCACACAGTGTTTTTTAATGAGATAATGACCAAGTTTTTGCATTGGATAACTCAAAGCCTTTAGGTGGCGCTATGCTATCAAGCGGTCGGTAGCACTGTAGTCAGGAACATTCTATACTAGGACAGGGGGGCTTACAATCCTGTTCCTGGAAGATTAAATGGTCATTAACCTCAGTACTGTGAGGAAATCGTAGATCAGCTCAATTAGAGTAATTGTTAGTTAAGTTTGGTTCAAGTGCTCGGTTGAACATAGCTGTTCTCCTAGACCCGGATTGGGAATCCGTGTCGTTTTAAAACGGGTGGATAACATTCGTCCTGTAAGAGCCTCAGTGTCTACCGATTTTCTTTCCAACTCACTTTTTAACCTATTCGTTGAGATCTTTATTATTATATTATTATTTTATTAAAATGTGAAATGTTCTCACCTCGGTCTTTTTCTGGTGTGAATAAGATGCTAATTGAATGAGAGCAAGAACAGGGTTTCCTAACCCTGTGCCTGGCGACACACCGTGCCTGCTGGTTTTCGTTCCAATTCCTTAATTGAACCCTTAAACGAATGATCAAGGAAGGAAGCGCTTGAAATTAATGGGAAATGCTGCCAATCACTTTGTTGTGTCAAATTAACCAATTTAGCCGCTCTTTTTGGAGTGAAAACCAGCAGACACGGTACGGTGTGCTGCCAGGGACAGGTTTAGGAAACAGTGAGCTAGACGCCCTGCAGTCAGCGTGGGTCATGACCAGGGTTACCTGCCCTTGTTTAAAATGGTTGAACACTTAAAGGTCATAGTCTGTACGCTTTAGCAGGAAATAATTTGACCTTTGTGGTCTTTGAGTCAAAGTTTGCATGTTATTGGCAAATTTTTATACCTTAAATGTATTTGTAATGATTATGAAAAATAAACCCCATTGCTTGTGTAATATTTACCATCCTAATATTTATCCTTAGATGCTCAAATCCTCCAATGCAAATATGCATCTTTTTCGTGCAAAAACAAAGACCTGAGTTATACATCACGCCACTGGTCATGACTTAAAAACAAGCACAGTTTATAAACAATATTGTGCAAAAACATTTTTAAAAAAAACAAATTCAGCATCCTGTTTACAGAAGGTAAAATTTATGAATAATTTATGCTGAATGGAAAATACACAAAAACTGTCTGAATACAATCAACTTGGAACTGAATATGGATGATTGCATACAAGAAGACTGATGCAATTGATAAAATAATGATCAAAAAATATTTCTTCAACCCTTGACCCTTGACCTAATTACTCAAATATATAATATATACGTGTGTATGTGGAAATATTTGTGTGTAATATTCTATCTATTAATCTGTATGGAAAATGTCCTTTCAAACGAGCATGTGTAGATTGATAATGCATGAAATAGTGTCAGTGCTCAAGAATCCTCAGTGACTGGGGTGGGATTGGAGGAGGGGGAAGACGGAATAGCTTTGAAAACATTAAACCTGTCTCTCAAATACAATAGAGATTGCAGGAAGTCGGTCTCTCGCTATCTTCCTGACATACTCTCACCCACACACACTCTCCCTATTCACAATTTACTATGGATATAAACAAAAATGCTCTGAGAGGTAAATCCAGTGTGGCAGGAGGCGTCGCGCGAGCTCTCAGCATGGGAGACGGAGCTGCTAAACTAAACCTTTTCCTCCCAGGCTCAACAAGAGCCGTGTGACTCACAGATCCCCTCCCCCACAGCCACATATCAAACCATCCCCGTTCTGGGCTGTCTAGAAAGGTCATGTGACCCTCATCTGTCTCCCGAGATGGGGGAGGGGAAGCAGATTGAACCTGTTCTTTGTTAAGAGGTCAGAGCCAGCTCCCTGGCAGGAAAAGCGTTTACCGACCACCTCCTAAAAGCAGTGCACTCCGAGGATGTCTTTTACACTGTATCACTCTCCAATGCAACATTTTATTATTAGGATGCAAGAGAGTACATGAGTAAGACTGTTCAAAAGATTTAAAAAAAAAGGCAAAATAGAGTGAGGAGTGAAATAGAGCTTGTCTCCATCATCGTCCCTGGTGCAAGTTACCTCATCCGCCACTGTAAGTGTTTTTACTAAAAATAGGTCTTTTGTGTAAATAACAATAGATTTTTAAAAGCATGGTAAGTGTTTCGGTAAATGTAAATGATTCAAAGTGTTACACAGAAACACTTTGGCCAATATGAAGAATATAAAAAATAATGTTAAATTTATGGGCTTAAACTAAAATTAAAAAGTTGTTATATATACAAAATGCAAAATGGCTGTGCTTCACACATCTTGGGTTTGAATGACTCGGCTTGCTCAAATAACAACTACTTGCGCCAGAGGCCAAATCAATATGTAGGGCATTTGTACACACTACTGACTGAGAGGCACAACGCCCGGCAAACTAAATCAATAATAAAAAAAGACACACATGAAGAAATAGAATTATTTAGGATTAAGAGGCGCCACTACTCGAATCGGTACGGTAACTAGAGGAATGTGTCACACTAATGCAGAGCTGTAATGATGTCAACTTGTTATTTACTTTCCAAATCTGAATGACTGAGCAAGGCGAAAGGAGAATTAATCAACCACGATGTGACCGTGCAGGCGAAAAATACAGAGCTCACATCGCGTATAGACCGTGTGGGGGAAGAGAACGGGTAGAGAGGCCAGATACAAGGTATGGTTGCATCATGCTTAGACTTTAAGTTGCAGTAGCCGTTTTCCTCCTGTAAATGTAAACGAGGGTTACTTGCTCGATGGATTATGTATTAAGACGAATAAACAATTCGGTCTATTGTGTTAAATCCGGGGATGTTACACTGCTAACTCACATTTTAGTTGTTGGAAAGGAATTGTTGTAAGTAATTTCGTTCACAGAGATAATACCTAACAACAACAATAACAACAAAACACGCACAGCAATAATGCCAGTTGAATATGCTTTTGGTAGTCTTCGGCCATCCTCTTAGAAATAGTGTGTAAACAATGGTTATTTTTAGGCTGAATCTCAGGCCCTATCGGAAAGGTTTATTAATTGAATTTTGCAGTAACGTCAATAACAGTCAGCAATGCACATCAAAGCCATTTAAGGGTTAAGATATGCATTACATAACCTTCACCGTATTTTCAATTATTTCTTGATATAACCGTCTGAAGTGGTGGATTTATGTTATATTAGATGTAAAAAGACGGAAATAAGACTAATGTTGACTTGTAATGTTGCAGTGAAGCAAAACATTACCCCAGGCACATATAACATTTACTCATATTTTGTTGGTATTGCACCTCTTAACGTTTTATACAAGTAATGTTTGTTTGTGTGGGTGTTTGTGT
>JAOVYW010000001.1:8193056-8215551 GCA_025775045.1 Hiodon tergisus
CCACACAAGGGTCAAGCCAGTGTCCGGCACCACCACACAAGGGTCAAGCCAGTGTCCTGCACGGCCACACAAAGTCCCTGACAAGACGCAGGCTTAAGTCTGCTAAACCACTAGCAAGTTATTCAGTTGAACTTGGTGAATGACGTCACCATCTATAGCGGACTTGTTTAAGGATGTTTATATGTTTTTAGAAGTAGGATATCCATAAATCTGCAAAATAGAAGTTTTGGGACTATCAGAAAAAAAGTGTACAATCCTTGGTTTTTTGTGTAATATAAATTGAGACAGTGTTTTCAAGTGTGAAGATCATTAATGCGTAAAATTTTTAGTTTAATTCTGTCATAAAAACTTATTGAAAGGTAATTGTTTTGGTACATTAGAGATTCTGACGTTCTAAGACGTTTAAAAGTCAAACGGCTTAAAGATAAAATAGAGAATATTGCTATTGACATTCTGTCTGATGTCTAAAAAGCTTCCTGTTGTTCCTCCTCTGTGAATTCTGCATAGCCAGTGTGTATCCCGTCTTTGTCAGTGATTAACAGAATGACATGGCCTTTTCATAATGGGTGCGGGATACTTATGTGTGGGCCGCATTGTGACCTCAGCCGACAGTATCACATTGTTGACTGAACAGAGAGCCCCATGGGTCGCGTCAGC
Organism: Hiodon tergisus; assembly: GCA_025775045.1. Lineage (NCBI taxonomy): Eukaryota > Metazoa > Chordata > Actinopteri > Hiodontiformes > Hiodontidae > Hiodon > Hiodon tergisus. Next base: position 8,193,714 of record JAOVYW010000001.1, read on the forward strand.
TGCCTGTCCCTAACGCCCTGCCAGGTTCATTAACATCTGTGAGGCGCACTCTGATGAGCTGGCCTGCCAATAGCACCACCCCCACTGAGTAATTTGTAAGGCCCCCACATTCCAGCCTGTCTCAGCACTTGATTTGGTGCACAGGCAAACCTCAGGAACATTAGCACAGACCCTGCGATGCACCAGACCAAATCCCTCTGATGTGCTTCCAACTTTATCTAATGTGTTGATTCTCTGCTTTTTTTCCCCCCTTCTTTTTCTACAAAAAGAGTTATTGTGACGGGGCTTGTGAACATGTCGTGACAAAAAGACAAAACTTGACCATTGCCTAATCATGATTTGCTGTGTATTGAGTCCTTAGACGTTAGAAAATCTGCAGTGAACGTTTTGAGTGACTGCACCTTACTGTGTATCATTAATTTAAATTGAAAGAATTGTTTCCCAAGGGCAAATTAAACTGCTCTGACTCCATTATCAGTTTCAGCGTGCACATTTTAACATTGCCCAACATTAGCCAAAGGCTGCCCAACTATTACATCTGCACATTGGCTTTGAAAGGGCCAGCTTGTAACCGTTCTCGGCCTACGTAGAATGCATGCTTACATTTCAATTTACATTACACAAAATGGTTCGTTTTTTAGACCTTTAATCTTTTCACAAAGAAATAAGTGGCAGACAGGTGTCATTTGAAATTGACGTGCCTGCCAACGGAAGCTGTTTTGTTAAGAAGAGTCACATCATCCTGGAATTGTGTGGTAGTACTGTGGGAGGTTATATTTCTGTCCGTCCGTTTATTTTTGGTGTTAGGAAATGTGGCTGTGCGCTTTTTTTGGGTCAGCGTCCCCCCTCCCTCCCTCCCACCCACAGACCACCCACGTTGAAGATAAGAGTCCTCAGAAGGACCCTGCTTGAAAGCATCACCTTCTGGTGCTCTTGATGTTTTGACGAGTTCACCAGGCAGACTGACAGGCACTTTTAGGCCGAGCAAAAGAAATCCCCCTGAAGCAAAGCTCTTACAACTGAGATCCCTTTTCACTGCGTACTTAAACACCTGGTCATTTCGCCTCTGATGAAAAAACAATGTCATAAAATGATTATTTAAATGAGTTTGCTGTTTTGTATTGCACCATTCATGTGGTCTTGCTGCAAAAGGCAGGAGGAGAATTATCACAACTTCAGACCTTTTGCTAATGAGGTTCTGAGAAAGTTGTTCCTGTCTGAACTCCCTTTAAGTGATGGCTGTCAGTCATATGTAATTTCGTTCAGCAGAACTTTTGACAAATCCAAACCCTGTTGTTACTGGGCATCTGAATGCATACACACATAAAAAGTTTCTATATGAAATACAGTAATTTTACAATTACAAAATGAATCAAAGGTCTGCTTTTTAAAAGAAAAAAGTTCACATCACTTGCTATTCTCTTCTTGAATAACACATCTTGATAACCCCAAGCTGAGAAGAACCAACACTAAAATCTAAATTTTTATGTAGAACACAGTTCCATGGGGTTTGAAGTGTCCCGCACAACCATATGCATTTCTCAGGAGCCCTTACCTTATTCATTTATATAGGCAGTCTTCAGGTATCCAAAGGAAAATTAGCCATCTGCAACCCCTGTTTTAAGTTAAAGCGAAAAAAATATCTCGAATTCTGGTCCATTAGTGTAGAGCAGAAATGTGGATAAACAGCATCTGTTCACTGATATAATGAAACTGATTTATTTACAAGGCTGGAGATGAACCTGGCCATTGTTCCAACACACAGGTTTTTAATGCGTCTTAGGAGCCTTTGCGAGCCAAACAAACCAGCCATTATCTGCACATGCTTCAGGTGTTCTGCAACCAATCCTCTGGTGGGTTTCCTTAGACTGGTAATTACGTCTCTTCAAGTCACTGCATGGCTTTCCGGGCTGTAAAGCATTATATGGACAATCTTTATCGCAGTCTAAATTCCTTTTAAATTTAGATAGTTCACTCCAGTCCAAATTTTGCAGGTTTAGTTTTTATTTATTTTTTTGTTTTTTATTTTTTGAGATGCGTATTTTAGCAAATTTGGCCTCCCTAATGTCTAGCCAATGACAATTGCAGAACGGAAAGCTGGGTTTGGGCTCAGTTTGTGAAGGTGAAGTGTGTAGGGAATGGTGTGTACACTCCACCCTTTACAGATTCTGTTGAGTTACGACGTCCAAACATCAAAGCTACCATAAATTGAACTACTTCTGTTTCTTTTCCTTTGCACACTGATTTATCTCAATTCACTATTAAATCTATCGAAGTATCAGATCGCGTGCGAACTTGTGTGGAGAGTGTTTGTGTTGAGAATAATAGTGTATTTATTCTCTTTCGTCTGCAGCTGTGTCTGCACTGGGATTTCACATCCTCAAATTCACTGAGTCGTTGGTAGCGTGATTCGTCTGTGGTATTTACATCAACATCGAATTTACGTTGTAAATAAGACACAACAAATTCAAAATGGAGATCGGTGGCGTTAATTCTTGTCGTGTGTTTTGTTTGGGAACTAGAATCTTCTTTGTAATGAATGAGGTCAGAGTAGTTTTTTTTTTTTTTTTCGAACAAACTGCCTGGGGGAACATACATATTGACAATGGGAGGGGTGTGTGTTTACTACACCACCAAGAATTGACTGAATGTGCCACTGAATGCCGCAACCGCCAAGGAAACACCCACAGTTTTGCTTCCTAATTTGTGCCCTTGTTTATTCATTTAGAATAAATACATCTCAACAAAATTCCTTTCTTAACATTCAGCTAAGTTCCAAAGCGCTGTCTATTGGCCACGGTTTACAAATTGTACAAAACGTGACCAGATTTGCTATATGTGCATTTCCACATCAATTCCACTTCCGTTTATTGCCTTTGATGGTTTCCGCTTGTTTATATATTTTCTATCCACAAATACCAGGTTGGCTCAATAAATGGACATGTTTTTGGTCTTCTGAGTGTTTATAACTGGAGAATAGACTTTATACTACCTGGTCAGATAATGGCTTTGCACAACTTAATTACGGAGAGGAATGCTCTGCAGGTTAACACTACGGCAGCTTTATCATGAAGCATAGATTGTTGCAGCACTGTGTAATTTCTCATGAAGTTCAGCCTCTTTCAGTTTCGCAGTTTCCCTCTTATCATTCTTACTTTGCAACATTTTTAAAATGCCTACAGGACACTAAAGCACAGAGCGAATCAATCATTGAGCACTTGATATATTGCGGAAAGGGAGAAAATAAACAAGGAGTTATTAAGATGCTATGTTGCTATCAATCCTAATAAATGATATTATCGTCAAGGAAAAACCGCCAAGGCGATCACATGTCTGTCGCATTGTTACATGTTTGTCGACCATCTGGTTTCATCGTGCTTCATTCAGTTGCTTGGTAGAACAGGTTTTTATTCTGGATACACCTTTTTATGACTCATTGTCTCAAATGAAGGAGATGTTTTTGTATGGAGCTGTTTCACTGTTCATTATTTCAGGGTATTTATTGAATTTCTGTATTTGCGTTTACCAGTCACACATAGGCCTACAACAATTATTGTCTCCTCTGGCCTTTGGTAATTATCCAGAGATTAACTCTACAGACTGACATTTCTATTCATTTGTTTGCATGTTTTTGCTTTGAGCATCACTAGTCGAATAATCACACAGTCGAATAATCAATGGTTGTAACAGACACAATTTGTCACAGTGCATCCACCTCAATGTCGAACACACAGCAATTTAATTGCGATTATTTCCATAAAACCCTTAAACGGGTGTGCAGTTGTGTCCCTGAAGTAAATCGGCATCCATTTGTTACATGTGCAAACAAAAAAACAAAAAAAATCCAGATGAAGTCGTTTATGCAAGCCCCAAGTGATTCAAAACTAAGAAAATAAGATTGTTGCTCGCGGAATGTTAAACAACACCAACTGTTTAACATTCCGGTGCAAACCTAGAACCTCAAGGCTTGTGTGCAAACATCTTATTCAAGAACACTTTGACAGTCAGAGTCTGTCTTTTTAATTTTTAGAGAGCACCAGTTTTATTTGTATTCCTCCGGTGGATTAAGGTGACATTGCTCGGGCACTCGTACACGCCGGTGTTGAAGTTCTGGAGAAGACTTTTATGTCCAGCATGTCAGATCTCCCAAGTCTCAGAAAATATGACACTTGGAATTTAAGTGATTGCTCTTGTACGGTTTGAAACCTATTAATAGCCTCACCAGTAACGAGGGGAGGATAGTGATCATGCAACAGAGAGATTGCTTCTGCTAGAATGTGATTTCACGCCAGCCGGTGTGGGAGTTTTCGGCCCTGTTCCATTTGGTGGCTTTACATATGGTGTCACTTTGATTTAACTCAGGATTGGCGTTCATTACGAGCCATCGCCTTGCACGGTTCGTGCACCGTGGTCCTGGCTGGCTCAGTTTGGCCACCGTACGGCTAATGGAAGCAATCTGGCCACTCTCTCTCACAGTCCTTTTCGGGTCAGTCTCCGCTCCCGGCGGATCGGTCCATCAGCTACAGCTGATCTGCAGGGCGTCCCGGTGGTTGGGCATTCTTGGCCACGTTATTGGTGAGCGAGGCGGTGTGACGGGAAACGAGGCATGCACTGATTATTTACGGGACATATTTCAGATCATTGCTTGATTCCATGTATGCATAGATTTGTCCAATGGTATCTCCCAAAATATACAAAGACACTTTGTATAAAAATATATATTTTTTTTAAACATTTTAAAATCTGCATGGCTGTGTTTTTCAAAAATAAAGGTAATGGACAATACAATGTGTGTTTCAAACAAACAACAACGATATATATATATATATATTCCTGCATTGTTTTTCTAGATTTTGTCTGAAATTTGCCATTTCTTTGTTGATTGTAGAAGAAGGAACATTTACGCATTAGCACAAGAAACACATATCTGGCTGCTGAGCGGTTGCACAGTGTGCAATACAGTTTAAGATTTTGGCAGTACGTAACACCAGTGTATAACAGCACGATCGCTTTTCTGTAACTCTTTGAAACGGGAAGACATGCAGAAAATGAGCTTTGACTGCACATTAATGTGTGCTGTAATGTGTTTATCTGTAAGATTCCTGCTGTGATCACTAAAATATACAAATGCTAAAGCTTTTAAGGACCCGAACACTTGAACTCCAGAGGTTTCCGGAGATTGGCAAGGGCATGGAATATTTGTAAAATAGAGATGTGTCTGAAAGCCATGCCCAAGGGTGTGAATCTTAGCCTTTTACTCAATATTGGTTTTTTGCTTTTTTTAGAACTCCACTGCCTTCCTGGCACCTTGCAGTTGTCAATGATTATCCAGGACAAAAAAGCTCTCTTGCCCAGATGTGAACACATAAACCTAACTGTGAGAAATCCTATTATTTTTAAATCCCTTCCTATTGAAAGAACATCACCCATATTCTCTAAAATGGTAAACTAAAATTGTCCGCTCATTCCCTCCCTTCCCTCAACAACGTAACTAAGGTAACATATTTCGGTTTGTTGCAGTTACCTGGGTCTTGGTCTATTAATTATCATTTTAATTAAGGTAATTTTTTTTAAATGTCAAGGTAATAAATGTGGATATACCCTATTTATACCCTATACCCAATTTAATCAAAACGACTAAAAAGTAGACTAAAAACCTTTTAAAGCAAGGCACTATATCGCGATAGTGATAAACAATACGCAGAATGAATTAAATTAAACAAAACCTAAACATTGGGAACAGAAAAATAAAACGCATTTTAATTTCATTGTCCGTATCGGCTTGCTCTCGTGCGCCACCGACACAATTCTCTCCTTTGTAGTGAGACACCGAGTTGTACACGGGACGCACTGATCCAGGGTGGGGGTCTTCCCCATCTGTGCTATAAAGACTGGTTATCTAGGCTACTTAATCACGACAGTCCCCCGAGATTCCCGCTCTAGTTGCTGTAGTCCCTCTGTTCGAGCCAGCATTGTTTCGAATGTAACAGGGAGCGCTGAGGCGAAGAGCACAGTCCCCTCTGTTATGTCATTTAAAATAACCCATTTAAAGTGACGGTTGTACGGCGCGCTTCACGCTCACGTGAGCCTATGGAAGAGCCCCGGGGTTGGGGGTTGGGGGGATGGGGTTTATTACGGAGGCTAGGTGGCTGTGTCTTGTTTGGAAGTCATTTGCCGGACGCATGCGTTTCCAGATAAGCGCTCCTCGTTATCTTCGAGAAGGTATCTCATCTTTCTTGTCTTTTGTGTTGTGCCGTGCTATGCTAGAACACGGTGTGTGAGAACTGCTGCACGTGTTTAGTGAGTCTTGGCCGTTACTGTAAACGGTCATTCGGCTTGATAAATAATGTTGTTTCACAGCTGTTGTTGAGTGAGCTGTGTGAGAAACTGCGAAAGAGCAGCCCACGGACTAAACGCTGAGGCGTGTTCTTACCTTCATTAATTGTTCTGTAATGTTAAGCGTTACTGTTCAAACTTCTTACAGGTTAAACTCGGTAATTTCTTAAATGTTTGCGAAAGACCTGCGATCCAAGTTTATGTAAGTAAGCTTAACAACAAAAAAACAAAAACAGAATTCTTTCACAATTTCATATTTAACTTAGATTATTACAGTACAATATGTACCTTCTTTACATGAGGGAGATTCGTTTTTATTTTCATTTTTAAAATCTTAAATTCTCAAATTTGATCTGAGCAGAATAATTGCAGAAAAGTTCATTTAAATCCAAGTAAATTGTTGTTACTAGACAATGAGGTAAGTAATTGACTGGGAATTAAATTAAACTAAACTCAGTGAGTTGAAACGGATACAATAGAAATCCTAAAATTATAGTAAGACTTGTCCTGGAATGAATGGCTTGAAAAAATGTCAGTTAGATGATGAAGTTTAAATTGTGAGTATATAATAGATCCTGGACAAAAACACGACTCTCCGTTCTGTTCCTTTACCTTTTTTTAAATAATGTATTCACAAAAATTGACCTTTGATCCTACAAACACAAACAAAAATCTGGAAAACGCAGGGTCTATAAAATGTAATATTTCACATAATTTTGAAAAATGGCGAAAACATACTTTGTTAGGCCTCTGGTTATCTGTTGTTGTGATTCAGTCAGGTCAATGGTATGGTGATGTATTGGTGTGGGATAGGCTCTGTCAGATGAGCCCGAGTAAATGTTCAATAGTTCCTCCAGGTTTCCTCCACCTCCTGGCCCAAGCGGTTTGTAAACATCCAAGAGTGTCTGGGTGGAACATAGGCAGGGCTGACATTCAGCCTGGATTATATACATGTCAGACACAATTTGGGCAGTGCTACATCTCTTGGGTCGCCTGAAAAATACATTGTTAATTTAGGTCCTTGCCTGCCTTGCTTGTGACACCGTGCATCCATTATTTGCCGTACAGCCTATTTTTGACACATAAATATTAGATGATGGCTGGTTCTGAGGCCCTGTTACTCATGGGTAATTGCTCCTGGTTTTGGAAACAGTATTGATGTGAATATATTTTACACAGTTATTAAATAATAATGCTGCAAAGATCTCACTACGAATACCTCACCCCCACAAAAATGTAGTCAAACTAATTAGAATATTTGGTCTTTTTATGGTCCTAATATTAAGCCTTTTTTATTTTATTGTTAATTGATTGGAGAACTGCTTGGGCCAATACAGTGGATAGGCACAGATGCTGTAAAAACATATTTACTAGCATATTCGTTTGCTGTTTCAAACCATAATCAACTTAAATCACAGTAGTGGAGTAGGATAAGTCAAAACAGTTATTTTGCCCAGTTTTTAAGGCGGCCTTGTGAGTCAGACCGGATTGAGAAAAGGCTCAAATTCAATGTGGGCTGTGTGGAGCCAGCATTATAACCACAGCTAAAAACGGCTTTCCTGGACTGTTTAGCTTCTGCTGTGTTGCTGGGGTTTTTCACTTAGTGTGGATTTCCCCTTAAAAAACAGTCTAAGAATGGCCAGGAGGTGGGAGTGACCCGTGCTTTTAGCAAAGGTTGTTCTTTTCCTGCGCGGTGACCAATATTTAATGTGGACAGGTGAAATGAGAGAGATCACGCATGCATCTGAAATGGCTCAAAACAGATTAGGATTCAGAATTAAAAATAAAAAGTGGATGGATAAAAAAAAAAGGTTTACACACAAAAGCTTTTTGCAGATGATACCCCTGCCTTTAAAACATTTTTTCTTTTTTCTTTTTTACCTCCACAGCATGCAAAGAGTTATTTTAAGGTCCTTATATTAAAGTCAGTCAGGTTCATAAACTCTTACTCAATGTTTTCCCTTAAAGTTTCTCTTTTTTTGTGTTTAGTTTTGGGCACCTTAAAATATGTAAGCAGCTTTGTTCTGCCACTTGTGGTTTTTACATAAAGAACACGATTTTATATATATATATATATCGCTTACTGTGGTGATCTAAAACAACATTACTCTCTAACACGATCACAATATTCTCTGTGGAATAACTGTTTGGAGTACACGTCTGTAGTCATGCATATCCAGTAATAGTGTTGTATATCCATATCCAGTAATGGTGTTGTATATCCATATCCAGTCTTACTATGTTTGATGTCTTTTAGGGCAGTAGTTTTTCTTTTTGGTAGGTTTCTGTCTTTATTAAAGCGTTTCAAAATCTGCAACTGTAACTCGAAAAAACAAACAAATATACACTGAGGTCAACAGCTTAAGGTTGAAATAAGATGGCCGTAAATACATAAATAAATGACATGGGATTGTAGTTACTGAAGAATGGGTTCGAGTCATCAGAAATCCTGTATCTCTGCTTTTAAGTATGACGTATTTTTGGGGTACAATATATATATATTTTACCTTTGAACTCTATTGAAATCTTTTTTTTTTTTTTTTGTTCTTTTACCAAGGCACAGTCCTTGCTGGCAAGCAGTTCTTTGATTTGTCCCGAACGGTTTCAGAGTGGAGTGTTCAGATCCTCGCATGTACTGGTGGTAATAGTACTTCTTATGAAAGTATTTCTCTTCTGATTAAAGGCATTTACGAAGCTATTAGCGTGCTTTGATCTCAGCGGAACACTATTAGGTCCACAGAAGCAAGAGTGAGAGGTGGAAGTGATAATAGACGGGTCTAAGATTGCCATAACCTAATTGGGCCTGTGTTCTGATCTTGATTTAAATCCACCAGGCATTGTCCTGTAATGCTGTAAGTTTAAGTGCTGCCATTCAGGGCCTGGAACCCGAAGACCCCTCTGCATTTCTCTTGTGAAAACCCTTTGTAAACAAATTGCTTCACCTTCTCTGAATCCTCTGGCTCTCGCTGAAAAACAAGGAAATGAAAAGTGGGGAACTGGGTAACAGCAGCCAGCGAGGGTCCTTGAGAGGGAGACGAGCTGGCTTTCAGTTCGCTATCTGGAAAACTTGCAATGAAAAGATGAGTGGCATCTGGCACAAGTGCAACGCTGCGGCGACGGGCCGTTTCTGCCCGCCATGGCAACGCGGGGGACGATTGCACCGTCTGGGAAAGTTAAAACCTGCCCCAAACCGAGAGTGCTTGTTTAGAGACAGGTTGAACTTATTGAATTCATTTATACCGTAAAATTTTACAGGTATTTTCCTAGCTATGTAAAGTAATACTGTTATCAAAGAACACTTTCACATAAATAAATGTTGCTATGGTTACGAAATGATCACCGATTGAATAACAATTGCTCCACTGTATAACATTTTAATGCACAGAGAACTATTTTCTTTTCTTTGCATAATTGTTATTATTATTGCGTCAATGCTATCCAGATCATGCAGTCAGTGATAGTGATCAACACAACGACAGTAAAAAGGGTTTGTGTATATTACACGGTATTTCATCTGCGCAGGAGTTTACTCCCTGTTGTGTTAATCTGTAGAGTCAGGTGGCTTATTGGATTTGCATGAAACGGCTCTTTGGCTGGGTTCTGCTCACATGAGAATGCAGGTTTTAATACCAGACTACTAGGCGCAGATCCCTCAGATTTCCCATTCTATAAAAAATGCACCAGAGCGCCTCATGGCCTGGCGTTTTCCTTACGTACTCCCACACATCTTGGAATCTTATTTATGCTCCACCGTGCGGAGGGTTTCGATTGAACTACTGCATTCAGTCGAGCTTTACTTACTTGAGCTTTGCTCACTTTTCCTAATTAGGGCTTTGTGTCCGTCACGCTCGTGCACGTTTACCGTCCACGCCGTCTGCGCTGTTCCCATCTCAGTGTAGGCTCCTCAGCTCTGCCACCCTTTCCCCCCACGCAGAGAGCTGCTCTCTTCTAATTACAAGCCAAAGATGCCCCCATGGCAGCCCCTGTCTCCACGCTTGTCCGCCGGCACTGAGTGACAGTCTCGGATTGGAGGAGGTGCTATTAAGTACCCCCCCCCCCCCCGAAGTCTCCCGGGACCCTTGTGTGTGCAGCCAGCGATGCCGTGCCAGCGATGGAACAATGCAGCACAAAAAAGAGTCTGAAAAGCTTGATGTCTGCCGGAGTCATTTAGACTGCGCTTATGAAAAGGATTAGAGTAGATCGCTGAATGGGAAGAATTTCAGAGGAACTGGCAGACAGAGGGGAAAGTTGCGGAAAGCCTTGGTGTAGGGGCTTGTGTTTTTAGCTCCTCTGTCTCTCTGCGGACCAGGCACCGGTAAGGGACTCCGCTTGCCCGTGTGGCACTCTACCTATCAGAGCGCGCCGCAGAATGAAACGGAAGCAAGTTTGATTGATGTGAGTTTCCACGCATTGTGGCTTCCAACTCGGTCATATGTGTGCGTGCATTAGACTATGGTCGGTGCCGGGTTTTCTTCTCTGCGGGCGGCGTTGTTTTACCATACGATGGTTAGTGAAACAGTGCTTAAACTTTCTTACTATTCTGGTCATCCTTGGCGTGCGGTCCCGAATATTCACTCCTGAAGTGAGATTATGAGAAGAGTTAGGTGGAGTGGCGCTGGGCATTTCGTGGTAGAAATAAAAAACGATTTATTGGAAGAAAAGCTGTTCCTGGCATCCTGCAGACGAACAGAGACGAAGCTTCCCACAAAACACTGTCTGCAACTTAAATTGCCCTCACATAAACCCTGCATAATCCAGCTCTTGGTACCTACGGCAGGTTTAGAGGTCTCCATTGACTGAATGTTCAGTCGGTTTGGTGTTGATAAGTGAGTTGCACTTTTTAATTGGAACTTGACAGGTTTTTGTAAACTGAAGTGAAAGATTTAAGGGAACGCTGCGCGTTAAACGCAGCGAGCAAACTGCGAATGGATGCACGTTTCATACCAAAACCATTTTAGACACCGTATTCAGTTTTCTGCCCTCTGTGATCTCACGGACGGTCTGCCGTTGCTGGTTAATTCAGCCGTCGGGATGAGTTATGAAGAGCATCAGTCTATAATCGCCATTCCCGGTCCTCGGCGCTGCTGAGCACCGCTGGTTTTGATGGGAGGAGAAGAGTTGGTCCGAACCGACCCGAAGCCCCTGCTCTTGGCTGAAGTGCTTTAACACCTAACCCATAAAAGCGCTGTACTTTCGGAGAGTACCGGAGCGTACATGCATTGGGACGTATTCGGTTTCAGCTTGGGGTTGCAAGGCTTAAGTTTACCAAGGTTTATGAGTCCTGTGTCTCATTGTGTTGGCATTTTTTTAATGTTCTGTTGACCTTACATAAGGCCTTACATTTGTTCTGTTGACCTTACATAAAGCCTTATATTTGTTTTGTTGACCTTACATAAAACCTTACATTTGTTCTGTTGACCTTACATAAGGCCTTACATTATTTCTATTGACCTTACATAAGGCCTTACAGACTATACAATTATTCAACTTAAAACTAAATATAGGTCTATATATTATATGTGAATTTGATTTTTCCAGTGCTGTCATTGGAAATTGCTTATGACAGTAATTTGAGCTCCTTGTTGGCATACGCATAGGAAAAACCTTTTTTATTACCCTTCAGGTGTCTTGGGTTGCTTAGGTTTACTTGAAACTTGGTCCAGAATATTGACCAAATCACCCCAGATTATGTCCCCTCACACACACACAGATAAGAATGTGAGTTGATTTTCTTCTTTCTCTTAACTGATTTCCATTTGTAATGTCTTTTCAGAAAACTGAAATGTTTTACATTTTTATTAATGTTCTCCTATTTTATATATATATATTAAAATAGGATGGCTGCAAGCACTAGATACTGACCGGCTTATTGATTCTACAAAGTCATTTTCTATTATAAATAAAAATCAAATATGAAGACAGAGAATTCTTTTTAAAATAATATAAAAATAAAAATAAATCAAAGCAGGCCATGGAAATATATAATTTTTTTTTTAAATACTGAATAGTACAAAATACTTTTGTAAATTTTTAAAGGATGTGGGCATGTTTACTTAACTTATCTAATAAGGTCCGAACCACAATTCACTGATTAAATAATACCGATACTCTCACTTCACCTGGGCAGTGACGCGATCAATTGAATGCATGTGTTAACAAATAATATGTATATTTTATATATATGTATGTATATTTTATATATATATATATATATATATATATATATATATACAAGATGTCTCAACAGAAGAAGAACTCTAACTTGAAAACATCTTAAGATAATTTTTATATCAGCTTAATTTCCTTTGTTTTCGTTCTTCCAGTTGTGTGCTGGAATTGTACTGAACATGTTTTTGTAGAGATGGTTCTTTATTGCAATTCAGCACACAAACTACACTTTTATTTCATCAGCAAGCAACCCACGTCATTTGCGCTAAGATGTGATGTGGAATCCACTCCCTTCTCATTGGCCCCTGAAGACTTTTGTGATTTCTTTTTAAAGAAAGGTTCATAGGTTTTTTTTATTTGTTTTTTTTAATCACTGCTCCAACCTAATCCTCATTATGTTACATTCTTTGGCCATTCAACTCAGGTTATTGACTTCGGTACTTGCCTTGGTCAGTCAGGATCGCTGATGCGTCCAGGATGTTATTCTTTGTTCAATTCAGTTAAGCCAAATTAGATTTTCAGATAGCAACACACAGAAAGAAAAAAAGTGTGGGGTTGAAAGGCAGTTTTCTCTGCTCCCGAAGATCCGAATGGACCGGCCAATATTGTTAAACTTCTCAAAGGGTAATCTAATACTCCTCCAAAGCTCTTAGTGGTAATTCTTTGAACCTGTGTGTTTCGCTGGAATCACTTTGCATTCTGGATACACCCGCGAAAGTCACTCCTGAATAAAGATCACTGTGACTTTTATAGATAAACAAAGGCGGGTAATGATTAAATTTCCCACCACAAGTCCATCTTAAATGACAGGACACTAAATGGCACCAGTAAGATAACACTAATTAAACCGTTATTACTACCAATATTGGCTTGAAAATGCAGAGCAATTTATATACGTTCAAAACCACCATTTAGTCAGCTGAATATAACCAGTTTGAACAAGGCTGAACTTCAAACGAAAAAAAAGAAAGAAATTAAATAAAATCAGCAGTAAACAACAAAACAGCTGGAACTGTAGTCTTCAAATCTGCACCACTGTATCCCTAACCCTCATAGACACAATTTTCTACCACAATGTTTTTCAGTTGCATAGAATGAATATATTTTAATTAAAATATCGTATCAGTCACAAACAAAACACTGTGTTCTTTTGTTTTTTTTTACGATTATAATTTTTTAAATGTGCCTATTTCTCTCGAGTTAAAGTGTAACACCAGTCTTGAAATCCGGCGTGTGTGCCGTTTCCGGCGAACTAGGGCAGTTTTCTGATCCTCTGTAGCAACAGTGCGATAACTGAAGACTGGAAGTCTCTGACAGGCAGTCAGCGCTGCGTAGCGGAGCAGATTAGCGAACGGGAGGCCGATTACTGGTGACAAATCTGCTGTGTCTCCCTCGCTCGCGGAGTGTGTCCCTGTGGCTGCGGGTATCCCTGTGAAAGCCTAAAGAGCGGGAGTTTTTATTTTAATTCCTTTACTCTTAAGGTGAAGACACGTTTTTTTGACAAGCAATAGTTATGATAGATAAGAGCAATTGCTGCAAATTATTTTGGCAAAGCTCTCTTCGTAGCGTTCAAATCTTGCCTGATCGTCCAGCCTCTGGAGAGAAACCAGGCTTTGACCTGGTGTGGCTTGGATGTTAAAAATATATCATCCAAAATGACTTTAACCAAAGTTTTTATTATTTGGGTTTTGCTTCTTTCTTTGTACTACAATAGGATTAAATTACTTAAAAGTCAACTGGTTCATTTACAAATTTTACCATTTTTTGTTAGAACGTTATCCTTTTCCAATCTTGTTTAGGATCTTTTGTGGAAAAACTGCTGTGTTTTATTATTTCTGTTTCTTACTCACAAAGTAAAAGTTATCTTCATCCCACTCAGATGACAAATGCCCGGGCTAACCCAAACACTTCCCAAAGTGTGGAGGCTTCTCTAAATTGTATCCACATGATCTCCTCTCAGGAGTACTCTGCCCACTGTCACCCAGTGGCTTCAGGCATTTAAAGAATGTTGTTTTATCTAGTACCTGTATTTAATGAGGGAAACCCTCCCCTGTCGCATTGGCTAAACTAGGCTAGCTAGCTGAGTCCCCCACTGCAGAGAGTTTTCATCAGTTATAGCAAATAGAAAGTAGTCTTATTATGCATTGTACCTAGAGTTACTGACGGTAGATAATTTTTTTAGACAGTGCGAAAAGTAAACGAGTCTTCAAAACGGCACCAAATGACAAATCAATGCTTGTAATTCCCTGAACGTTCCCTGAAAAAGCAGATCACGGATTCTTCAAAAAGAAAGCCAATGATACAGTAACGCCCCAGGGTTTCCTTCCGGCCACACTGAACTTTGGTCTCCCGTGCCAACGCGCCCTCGAGAGCCTTCACTGCACTGGCTTGTGTACGGGTGTGATATTTTAAATCATGTCTGCACGTCGGAGGCTAACGCGTATGGGACAGGACGCGTCCCGCTGCGCGTTTTCCGACAGTATCAAAGACATCTCTCGAAGCGCGGCCGGGATTTTAATCACGTCCGTATCGGCTGTGCATCTGGTTTTGGTTTTGTGGCAGAGACGCCAATATCCTGAAAAATGTAACGCTGATGTCGAAGGGGTTGGAGAAGATGTGCTTTCGTGTATTACACGCATGCAGAGTAAAGTGAAGACTGGAACGGCGCTCATTTCGGTCCATTTGATTGGCTGTTGAACAGTAAATGAGCGCCAGAAGTGTCGGCTGTCCATAAAGCTCACCGCTAATTCGCTAATTAACTTCGATCGCCGGCCCCTTATCAAGGGTGATATAGCCAGCACTTGTTCTCTCGGGCCGATTTAGACGGCGTGAAACATAACGGATTGTGCGCTTACTCAACCCTTAGAACATCACCGATGTCCTAGGTCTAGAAGCACAGTCCAGTTCCACGGTCAACCGGCCTTTATGGTGACAGTTTGCGATCTCGGTGGTGTGTGTGACCTGGCTGAAAGTAACTTGCAGCATTTGTCCTTTTCCTACGCAGCTGTGCTGTGAGCAGACATCAATCTTCCATAAAATCCAGCAGTGATTATTTTGCCATTGTGCCTGCCTTTAGGCCCTCAAAGCCAGATTGGATCTGCCAATGTTGCTGGGGATGACCTTGAAACCCATCTGTAGGCCGCTTCTCTGCAGCTCAGCGAAGAGGGAAAAATCAATCGGCACATTTATTGATAAGTCCAACACCCCCCCCACCCCCACGTATAATGCAGCAAAAGTATCGCCGGAAGCAAGAGTGACACTGTTTCATACAAATGGGAATATATTAGACATTGATTTGAAATTCAAAGGATTAGTGCGCATGGACTGTAATCATTTTCCAGTATAAATAAATTAACTTCTCATTCTGCTCAGCTTGTTATGTTCACTTTTACTTGTATTCATTATAAAGTGAGATATTTAGATTATCTGAGCAAAGATTTTGTGACAGGTGTCTGCACAAAGTTGTCTGCAGCAGGCCCAGGGTCTTCATTATATAAAATTTTATTTAGTTTGTGTTCTAATATTGTCGGTTGCCCGGCAACTGCTGACCTGGAGGCTCCAATCTAAATATCATAGTTAATTAAGGAGTGTTTCATTTGCAAAATCATTTCTGTATTTACATTCTAGTCTCCCTCGCTGCACTGAATCCTGAAACACGTCCATAAATTGCGTGAGGGTAAAATGAATTTTTTCTTAAAAAGATTCAAACACAGGAACTCGAGATGTCAAAGGTCATCTTGGACGCAGGACATGAATCTGCATTCACTTGCCAGCTGCCATCCCAAGCCGTATATCTCGTACAGATGAGTAAAAACTGTCTTTTAAGTGCCATGTGAATTCACTTAGGAGGTTAAGGGTCACCAAAAGCATGAGACACTGTAATTTAAATGATATATTGTGTAGGAGGGCTTTCTAGTTTTCTTTTTGTTATGTTTTTTGTTTCTATGACTGTGATGCCTTGCCAGTTAAACGTAATACTGGCAAACAAGAGTTTTGTGCTTTTTAATGAATTCACACAAGTTTGTGAAAAAAAAGTTTTTAAATGCTGGAAAAACTCAAATGTGTCAAATGCTTGGAGTGTGGTGCCTTTAAGAAACAATCACGTCTTCTGGCATTCAATGTCTCTATATCTCCAAAAAGAAAAATCTTTCCTCACCATTAGCACCCCTTGCTTGTACTGTTGATACGTGTTTTGGATTAAGCATAAGAAAAAGAGGCAATTTCCTTGCAAATTCCTGGCATGCGTGGCATTAACTGGTCTGCCTTCCAACCACGAGAATGGTTGGCAAAAACAAGGCAAAAACAAACCAAAGCTGCCTTGAGACCTGTGCATACCCCGCAACCCTTGTGTTTTGACAAACTGAATACCGTGTTCTGGGACCGTGGTTCCTGCGGGTGTACACATTCACCACCACGTGGGAGCAGTTTTCACGCAGCCGCGAGCGACCCTGGTTGTGTGGCAAACTGAATACCGTGTTCTGGGACCGTGGTTCCTGCAGGTGTACACATTCACCACCACGTGGGAGCAGTTTTCACGCAGCCGCGAGCGACCCTGGTTGTGTGGCAAACTGAGTACCGTGTTCTGGGACCGTGGTTCCTGCGGGTGTACACATTCACCACCACGTGGGAACAGTTTTCACGCAGCCGCGAGCGACCCTGGTTGCGTGGCAAACTGAATACCATGTTCTGGGACCGTGGTTCCTGCGGGTGTACACATTCACCACCACGTGGGAGCAGTTTTCACGCAGCCGCGAGCGACCCTGGTTGTGTGGCAAACTGAATACAGTGTTCTGGGACCGTGGTTCCTGCGGGTGTACACATTCACCACCACGTGGGAGCAGTTTTCACGCAGTCGCGAGCGACCCTGGTTGCTCCAGTTTGTGCTCAGCCGTAAAAGCCTGTACCAGGTCGATTTATTGCCTTGCTGTTACGATCCAACAGGGTTGATATGGGGTGTCTCTGGTGAGCTTCCTCTGATTAAAGGAATCCTGCGAGACCTGTGCTTGTTCTGACCATGTCCAGCAACGGTACCCTTTCACTGCGGCAACCGTCGGCCAGTGCGTCTTAACACATGACTGATCTGGGAGCAGCTACATGTCTGGCCGAGCATTAAACCTGACAGGAATCAAAAACATCGGCAAAAAATCATACCTCAGTCTGCATCCCTGATCATCCGGGGTTATTTGTACGTCAACACAAAACAACTGTGAAATGTTGAGTAATTTTCTGTTTGAGGACTCTCCTACTGTCCTGTGAGGTCACTACAAGTGGCTTTTGGGAGTTTAATTTAATAAAGCTTAACGTAAATCATTTCTTAAAGTACTCTCCGTCAAATTACGTCAAAGTCTGTACCTTTAAAATATTTAAAATGCAGTCAACAAAGGAGGCACTCGTATTACTATAGATTGGTATATTTTTTATTGTATTTTTTTGTATCTTTGATGAGAAGCAGCCCACTGTGAGATTTTTTGAATATCTTGCTGTATGAGAAAGAAGTGTGACAGAAAGGAGTCTGTTCCAACCCGCCCGTTGGCACGCCCACCATGCTGTTGGAAGCCCCGCCCCCCTGGCGTGTGATTGGTCGCGCTGACTGAGTGCAGCCTGCTGCGCCTGGTCCCAGTCTCCATTTGAAATGAAAAGAAGGAGCAGACAGCTGGCTTTCTCCTGATGGGTTCTCGGTATCCTAGGAGGAAAGGTTAGGGTGCCAGATTCTCTGCCACGAGAAGCAGGGGTGCAGCCTGGATCAACTGGCTAAAGTCAAACCGCGAGCTGACCTCCTGGCAGTCTCACTGGATGGTCTTAACAAGTTTTGTGAAACTTGTTTTTTTTAAATGCTGTAACCCTCTTTTTTTTTCTGCTCAGTTTGTGGATAATGGAATTTTAACCATGTGGCAGGTAAGGAGGATGGCACTGCCTCCGTTTATTTAAGATGTTTTAAAAGTGTTGTTTTGATTGGATTTAGCTGTCCCACATGGAAAGCTTTGGATGCAGATGAGGCTTACACGCTGTGACCCCCCCTCAACACGCTTTTGCTTCGCAACATAGTTTTGAGTGGTATGGACAGTCATAGAAGTGCAGTTAATATCATTTATACAGTTTGAGAAACAGGGGGTTGACTGCCTTAGGATGATGAGAGTGGTTTCAGAGGGATTCTCGTACGCAGTGATTTTCAGTCACAGCTTTATTTTGCTTTCTTTATTTGACAGGCCATAAATTGGTTTTCAGTTCTCAATTTCAGTTTGAGCTGAAAATGCAAGGGTTAGCTTTTTCAGTTCCTCAAAGTTTTTAATGCTGGACATATTTTAATGGCATTAATGTCATTGGCTGTGTAGCATTCACACAGTTATACAGGTAACAAACACCGTGTTGATATCCAGCTGTCGGTGAAATAAATGATTCATTAGTTAAATCAGTTCACACCTGCTAGACCTGTACTTTGTACTTTGTTATCCTGTGGAAAATTAATTTTAGAGTTTTTAAAATGTTGTATATATTTTTTTTTTAAGTTGAAATAAAACAAAGAAACGTGTGGAAATGAGCCACATTTATGGAACTAAGACCCATTCTGGGTCATTTGAGTACAGAGGAAATTACGGTTTTCTGTGTCTGATGTCAGTCACGAAAATGTTTGGGAATAGACATTTCTCCAGGTTATGTATGAGTATGTTAATACTTTAAGTTCTTAACTAAACATGTTTTTTTTATTTATTAAAAGAATAGTTTTTAAAAAAAACAGACACTAACTTTTTTTTCCGTTCTCTGATGCCTGCGTTACTTCGATCAATTGTGTGGTAAATACATGTTTTGTCACCATGGCAACATTTACTGTAGGATTGTGGGAACAAGGGAGAGACAGATGAGGAACGGCGAGTGATTTGTTGAGATTTGGTTTGTACTGAAGGTATTGGCATTGGTAAGCTTACATAGCATAGGAATTACACTCTATGGGAAGCCTATTTTGACACAAAATCAGTTTTTTAAACGTTGTGAAGTTTACATTTATAGGTTCGGTTCGGTTTTTGCTTTTAGTATCAAGAACTAAAGCATTTCCCTGGAAATGTGTTTTTTTTTTTTTAAAGCTTTAAAAAGTTATTTCTTGTTGAGAGCCACAGCATATCCATTTCATTAAGTGCCAGGCAAATGGACACACAGATCTGAGTCCAGATAGATGCAGGGAGTTTCCAATATGCTTGCATTCCATGTAGTCTGAATAACTGCCTCTAGAGGTCACTCTTGACGATATTTTTAAAGGTGTCGGTTTAGATTCCGTCTTCGCTGCGAAATTCTCCCAAGTCAGAATAATCTAACAAAGGTCGCAAACACGAGGCTCGAAATGTCAGGATGTAAGAATTGTTACTCGTTTTAAATCTCACTTTGATGCTGTAATATGCCATTACGGTAGATTTGTGCATTAAAATGATTAGATATAATAACCGTTATTGACGTGCCCCAACAGGAATAATGAGCCACTGAGCGGCTGACCTTAAGGACATTCCCTCTCAGACTGGAGAGTCTTCTCTGAGGACCCACATTATGAGTCTTATGCTTTTCCCATCCCTCGTGAGTTATTTCCAAATGCGGGGAGTCGTTTGGTTGTTTGGGGTGGTCTGGCCGATATCCCGCCATCTGCGTAGGCAGTCCTCTTTCACAGTGCCCCGTTTCTGATATTCAAAGAGATATCTCCGGTGACTGCAGGAACCAGGTCCAAGATTGGCCCATCTGCTTATCTCAGATTGCACGCCTGGCGCAGATTGCAGGTTAAGTGTAGGGGGGAGACAATGGCGGAACACAACTGCGAGCCAGGCTTGATATCCGAGACGAAAAAACAGGTGCTTCACAGTTTGGGTGCCTTCCAGAGACCACTTCATACCCTGCATTGTGGTGTGTCTTTATTTGAATCCTTATTGTACCACGGTGACATCCTTGTCATCTTTAAATTAGTGGCCGTTGCAGGCCTCAGCAGACGAATCAGTGTTTGTCAGCTGTGAGAAGGAAACTTCTGTTGCACGGCAACAGAGAGGAAGTGGGTAAGTGTGGCGTTGCCCCGCGACATGCTGCTGCAGAGCAGAGAACTGACACTACCACGGGATCTGAGTTGGGATTTCAGGTCTAATTTAAATCTGGTCTTGGATGGGCATTAAAACAGTTCTCTGCGTCAGCTGCCTTGGTCTAACGGGTTAAAAGAGCCAGCGGATTGCGTTCCATCCGACAACGCTCCACAAACGAAGCCCAGTCAGTAAATCACCGGTGACATCCCAGACTCTGGGTCCCTGTCCCAACTAAATGGTTTCTGTTTCTGTGATGGCTGCTCTGTATCACTTTGCTCATAAATATTCACCATCAGGCAGCTCTGGGCCATATTTTTTATTCCGAATGACTGGCAGCGCCTACGAATCTTTGCATATCAATAGTGATTAAAATCGGAACCAAACAAGTAAGTCGCTCACTGCTAATGAGTATGCACAAGCCCCTGCCTTCACCCCAACATTTTAGGTCTAACAGTGCAGGGACAGAGCTTTCGATGCAAAACACAGACAGTCCGATATCACGTTACCGCTGATAAAGCATTTCTGGACACGGTTTAGTACCAAACCCTCTGACTTCTGTGCCGAGCATTCCAGAACCCCCAGGTAACCTTTTCCACAGGCATGCCTCGGAATGCAGTTCTGCGACCCCAGACGTTCTAAATGCCTCAGAGTCTGATGGATTTAAAAGGCCTGTCGTCTTCTCTCCCTGTTCTCACTGCACGTGAACCAGCCCCAAATATGCGCGCTTTTCAGCGCTCGCGGCCAACAGAGCACTAGGTGTCCTGGCCATACACTCTGGTGGGCTGGGCCAGAGCTTAACTCTGGTTCCTGTAAAATAGTGCCTGTTAAATGAAACGGAGCTCCTGACAGCTCCACTGCACAGGCACAAAAGCACGAATGCCCTGTGGACGTGGACCCATGACCAGTGAACGCCCTCACCCATGCAAATTATCCGCATATGTATGTTTGAGTACTTATGCACGCAAGACGAAATCTTACGGCGTTAAATTTGGCTGGGTGAAAAAACGAGGTTTTAATGGGAGAACCGTTTCATTCAGAGAGAAGAGGAGACAATGGAGTGCTGTAACAGGGGAAGCAGGTGAAAACAAAGAAGGTGCTTGGGAAATACTTCATAATGCTCAGTCCAGTTAAACAGACAATGAGAAGAGAAGGGAGGATGAAAACGAGAGAGAAAGACGATACAGGGTCACACAGGCACACACTCACACACACACACACACAGACACACACACACATACAGACGCACAGTCACGCACACACACACATACAGGCACACACACACACAC
>JAOVYW010000001.1:8215651-8235590 GCA_025775045.1 Hiodon tergisus
CACACACACACACACTCACAGACACACACGCACACATACATACGCACACACAACCACACACGTTACAGTTTTGTGTTATGGAATATAATTTAAATTTCTAAGAGAATGGAATAGTAGAAAAACTGATCTTGTTTTGTTTGTCCCGTACTAGTTGAAATTGTGCAGAGATGAACATTGGAGAAGACAGGATTGGTCACAGGATTACGTGTAGATAGGTTAGGTTTCTGGGCTGAAAGGAAGTGAACGGAGCAGACATCTGTTCTAATGCTGTAGATATGAATCTGTTTCATCCTTTAAAAGATGACAAGAGAGTCCCCGTGTTTCTAAGCTCCCTCATTTATGTTAGAAATATGCAATTATCTCAATACAACAAACAAGAGGGTGAAATTAAATCCAGACCTGTAACTCCATAATCCACGTCCCGAATCAAAGATTCCTTTAGGTCACAGAAGTGTCGTAGGTTTCAGGGTGGTGGTAGTGAGTTTTTTTAACAGTGACCTTTTCACCCACAAGAGTGCTTCAAAGTCAGAGTTCAGAAGCATCACTAAATGTTTTGTGCCTGAGAGAGAGACCTAACCAAAGTATTGTGAAATATTAGACAGGACCAGGTGTAGGATAATGTCTAGCACGTGGTATGCTTGGCTTAGTGGCTTTACTGCTGAAATTTGTTATCACGTGTGTACTTAAAAGATTTTAACTTAAAAAGTTGTCTTTTTAAGGTCATCCCACCAAAAAAAAAAAACACTTGAACATAAGTGGCTGAGGTTGCTAAGTGCTACATAAAGCTCTGGACTGTTGAAAAATCTACTACACTTCATGGGAGTTGTAGTCCACTGTCAGCCATAAACAGAATAACTGAATAACTGAAAACCAAACTTCTTATTTATATGAATGTTATTTATATGAGTTGGTGAAGTTTGATTTAAAAAAATGTCTGTGCAAGACATTTGAGGTCTCTTGATTCTGGCATAGTCTTTGTTTATATTTGATATAAATAACTATCGAAATGATCTTTATCTTGTTCAACGAGTGTTCTCAACAAACAAATTTAGGTTGTTCAGATGTTATTTAGGGTGACGTAAGGTTAAATAATGACTAGAGAGAGTCTGGTGGAACAGATTATTCGCTTGCAGAACTGGCCTTACTCCACGGCCTCACCCTGTTGCATTCTTCATTTCATCCCGCAACCACAATCCCACGTTTGGCTTCTAAGAGGACTGGAAACTTTATCGTGTGTTCTGCGTTTTTAATCGATGTGACTATCCTTTCAGGATCCATTGGTTAATAAGTAACTGGAAAAAAACAAAAAAACTGTGAACCGTCCTTTGACTGGGAGGTTTATTTTGCCCACACTCCCTGGGTTTTAAAATACAACTCCATAAGCGTGTGCTGATTGTGTTAGATAGGTCAATGGTTTTGACCTACTTTCCATGTGCCGGCCCAGATGACGGCAGCGTCGGTTATGTCAAGTAAATGACTGGGCAAATAATCCTCCATTTTGTGGAGAAGCATTCTCACGCGCAATCCCTCCGTCTTTGTCCTGTTTCTTCATCGCGACACGCCGGGGCGTCGTGTGTTACAGTGTTTTTACGCCTCCCTTCGGCTCGAAACGCGAACCCCTGTGATATTTGTTATTTAAAAATAATCGAAATGACAGATTCACCTTCAAAATGAATCGGTTCTCATTCAGGCAGCAAGTGTAAAAATAAATAAAACTTTTTTTAAGGCACAGTGACGTTAAAAAGAATTGTGATTAAATTAAAATTGTCGTATTCGGGGGGTCTTTAGGGTCTCCACGTCATGTGTCCTTCCTCTCCTTTGCGTCCTGTTAGATTTTAAAACTGTTTTTTCACTCATCTGACAAAACCATTTTCCATACACTTTTTAGACCACTTTAAGATTTAAGCATTGAATGTATTGAGGCAGGAAAATTCAGTTTCCGTGAGTCTAAAGTTAATTAAAAATTTATTCAGGTCCATCATTTCCAGATTTTACTAAAAGGACCAGCATGACATGAAAATGTTAAAAGCTTTTTATCAAACTGCTTATTTGGGTTTCCTATTTTCCCTGCCAGATAAGAGAATTTCCGAGTGAGTTCAAAGATCTATTGTATCATTTAGTGAACTTAAAAGCTTTTTATCCCACTGCTTATTTATGACAAATGACGTCTGGAGAGCTTTGAAGGACTTTGATTGTCTAAGGCATTGCAATGTCGGTTTGTAAAAGAAATGTGAAAACTGGCAATGCTCGGAAAGGTCCCTAGGTTATAGAGGTATCGGCTTTGAAAAAATAATAAAGACATCGATAACAATTTGCAATTTCAGAGAGGGGATGTTCTATAACGTTGAAAAGAAATGGTCTAGCTGTAACCTCTGGGAGTTAACAGTTGTTTCTGCTAAATGTTTAGGCAAGCCTTTATTCCTAGGCCACTCAATAGGCACCTTGAGTGGGTTCTCATGGTTACTTTGGTCAGTGGTGTTCATGGGAAGTGAAGTATTGGTTTTGTAACTGAAGTTTGAGCGTGGCTTGTGAGGGCAGCGTGCTTGATAACCCCTTTCAGACATGCAGGCTTCTCCCTGTCCCCTCTGGGAACCGCTCAATATCACAGAAAGGCCGGCCAACAATTTGGCATCCCCTGCCCCATCAGAGGGTTCGACTTGTGTCCGATTTTTTCCCTTTTCACAGGCCTGAAGTGCACAGTGCAGTTCTAGGTCAGACTGAGTTCAGCAATGCGATGCTTTTTTTAAAGGTCGCAGTTCACTGGGGTTTTTCCACTGCTGCCTCAAACCAGCCTATCTATAAGCCTGGAAAAACATCTGATCGCTTGGTTAATCTCGTTTCTTCTGTTATTAATTTGTCGTAATTTTTTGGGAGAAGCCGTCCTCGGTAACTTCAGACACTAGATAGTAAACCACAAAAAATCTAAAACACAATATATTCCTATTCCCATTATGATTAAACCAGAATTTGTGTTCCAAGATTAAAAAATGTTACAAAGTATGTTAAATAAATGGGCGTTAATTGAATTGAATTGTCTTGACGCTCCTTGAAGGAGGAACTCATTAATTTGACATTACTTGTTATTTAAATCATTGCTCAAAGTTCAACGTGTTGTTATATCAACACTGTAAATGGTAAAATTAGAAAATTCTGAAAATGCGATACATTAGGACTACGGGCTCGTCTATATGGGAGACGAGAGTGCGAGAATTAGAATTTCAAATCCAAGTTCTGGTTGGCACTTCCGCAACACGAGGAGGATGTTAGGGCGTTGAGTGTATTCTTGAAGGAGCCCTGTGCCCTAATCCTGCCTTTGAGTTCATCAACTCTGCCAGAAGTGCCACCTGCAGTTGGGTTAGTGTTTATGGAACTTGACAACATACACGCTAACCCAGTGCATAAGCGTGAGGGCGATGCCAGGAGGGAAAAACTCTCACTCCGCAGCATTGGATAGGCGAGGAGAGCTTAATAAACTGTAACCGCGAACGTGATCCAAGCGACGTTAAAGCTCGTCCACAGTGGAACCCATCCAACAGCGTCTGTGTTATCGAGCACAACTTTCTTCTCCGGGAATGCATTGCCTGCAGGGGCGATCAGCACCAAGACGATGTGGACAGTGGACGCCAATGCCTTCTCTCCAGCGACGCCTTCTTGTTGATGTACAGGCAGATGATTGCCCTGGCTGCTATTGGTCAGGATGATTGCCCTGGCTTCTGTTGGTCAGGATGATTGCTCTGGCTGCTGTTGGTCAAGAGTTTAGCCCTTCCGAATGCCTAATGGCTACAGCCGTGACAGCGCTGTATAGCAATCAATGCCAAAGTTTCTGACTTTGACATTGCTGCCCTCAGAATCATGATCGCTCTCTAGTGGCTCTCTACGGGCATGTGCAACAATTGAAGTGTGGAGGTGGGTGGGGGGATTTTCAACCTGATTATTGAAAATGCTTTGAATAGTAATAAGTAACTGAACCACTGTAATTACAGCAACTTTCCTTCTACTTGAGCTTTCAAAGCACAGGAAAAAAAGCAAAAACTTTTCTTTCCCCCAAGTCGCAGGACGTGAGACGAGTAGGCAGGTCGATACTCCGTCGTTCCGCGCAAGTTAAATTTATCCGCTGTGATAAATCATCGTAGGTTCTCTGCGACAAGGGCGAAAGTTCAATTGATCACACACTCGGAAACACATGCCCCCACACGCTCCACCAATCCCCAAAGACATTGACAGTTCGGTGAGGGCACGCTCCACTAATCCCCAAAGACATTGACAGTTCGGTGGGGGCAGACCAAGGACTGTGATGTAACGTGCCAGTTCCAGGTCAGCCTGTTGTCTGCGAGCGAGGTGGGGGCGGAGGCCCGCGCGGATGAATCGCTCCGTGAATCGGGCTTGTATTCTATGCTGTGCGCTGTCATTTTTTAATTCCCACTGACACAGTCCTGAAAAGTTCCCAACACACGGGCTATCGTTCCGCCGGACGGTCGGAGAGGGGGAAACCAATCCCTGGCCATTTCACACTCAATTGCAGCCGAATAACGATCGTGTCGTGAGGGGAGGGGAGGGGAGGGGAGGGGTGGTGGGGGGGAGCACTGGCTGATTCTCCTGCTGTGAGACCAGAGGAGCAGCACAGTCTGACCGGGGTGTCGGAGGACTTCAGTCATTCCTCGCTCCTGTTGGCTGCTTTTTTCCCTCACTCTGGCCCTGGCTAAGGTGAACTAGGGCTAGGTGGAGCCAGTTTCCTGCAATTGTGGGGTAGCTTTTCCTGTTGTGCTGGCAACTATATCAGTGGTCTCCGTATTCGTGTCTGCGCGGCTCCCGGATTATTCAGCTATGAAGAATGTTGCCGTCCGACTCCGCTGCCCTGACGGGTTTATTTTCATTCTAAACATGCTTTAAAGATTTGTGTCGACGGCTCCCCTTCTGCCAACATGTCCCTGCAGTACAAACCGGAGCGAAATCCATCGGTGGGTAAAGTAACTAAGTGAAAATTTCCGTCAGCCTCAGAGAACATTGTGAACTTTTCACCGGCTCTCAGCCAGGGTACTCTTTACTTGTTTTGCTTTGTTTCCGATTTTTGTTTCATTTTTTGGGGAAATTGAGATTTTGACGACACGTGCAGTGACTGCTTGGTGACAGCTGTTATTGGGAGTCATTGGGGAGAGCCATTGGCCAGAGTTGATTTTGGTGAATAAGCTGACACTGAAGCTGATCCTGTATGTTGCGCCTTTCAAAGCTGACAAAGTTGTTTAGGTGAAACGGTCATAAAAGCAGTAAATCCATATTTATTATATCCATGTTTTTGTTTTGTTTTCATCTTGTCGTTGTAACTTGTTTAAAACTTGATGTTTTTGTGTGTGTCTATTTAAATGATTGACAGTGGCACCGGGCTGTACCACTCACCACATCGTTTATGAAAATGAAAGGAATGCCAGGTTTATTTAGATTTCAGCGGACGTTCCCCGAACATATGTAAATGCTAGCCAAAGGTCCCGTCAAACCACACTGAGGCTGTAAGACCGGTTTGTGAAGAATTAGGTCAGTAGGAGACTGCTGACATACCGTGGTCTTACATATTATTATTATTATTATTATTATTATTATTATTATTATTGTAGACCGCTCGTACATTTGGGATTGTTTTAAGGAAACAAACACACAAGTGGTGGTTTTACATGAGCAAAGATATAATGATAATATTAAAACAGTGGATTTTTGGGCAAAATTTATTAAATACCCAATGTAGTTCTGGAATGCGTGAATTATGTATTAGTTTACAGTAAAAGCCCCTGTATTCAGTCATATAACTTGTTTATTACATTATCTCGTTTTATTTTTGTTTTTTCTTCATCTGTCTTGAGACATTAGATATAACACATTATATTTCAGTTATTATGGTTTGTACTTTCTTATATAAGGTCTTACTTACCACGCATATATAGATAATCTGTCAAAATTTGCAATTGACACCTGGCTAATATACAGACACATTAGTATATTAGTATATGCTTGTTATGAAATGACGTTGAAAGGCAAAGCGACTGGCTTCCTAAAGTTACTCATTACGGGATCCCCTTGAAAACAAAGGAAACTATGTTATACATTGTGCGGGCTCTCTTTTAAAAACCCTTCTCAGCGGTGATATTTATGTTCTGATTTGAAGGGGGAGGCGTGTTGTCTTGAAAGTGTTGATGGTATTTTGGTTGCCGGCGGCTACGTGTCGGGGAGTGTAGTAGCAATTTGACAGGCATGAGGAAAAGAGAGCATTATCTATAGGAGGGGTCAGATGCTGCTCTGCGTTTTGCGTGAAAGGGTTAAAACTATTTAAAATATGGAGAAGTGTTTGTTTGATGGAAAACCGCCCCGGTGGGAAGCCAGAGAGCTCGCGCTTTTGCAATACTGGGCGTTTATTCTGTTGAGTTTTATTTCGTTAATTATTTAGCTATGGTTCTGCTCATGACTTAAGTGGTAACATGGTGCAAAGTGGAATCTTAAAGGTTCACATGAAAACTGTGCTACTTTTTATTTTTCCACAATTTATACAGAAAATTTTTATTAATAAAAAGAATTCCATTCATTAATAGAAATACGTACAGATTATAGCAATCTGCCTGCATATGTAAGGCTGCGTTGAATCAATAGCTATATGGTGCTAGGATATAAACATTTTCAACCACGTCAAACAAAGCCCTAGTCATTATGATACTGTAAGGGGTCTGGTACGCTTATAGAAATAAAACAATTTCCGAGCATCTGTCTGTGATGCTGTGGCCACTCCTAGGCAGAAAAAAAAGTCACGTTGATTCCCGATTTTGATCGAATGTCGGGAGATGTTACAGCAATGGCACCTGTCTTTGGGTGTCGATTATTCAGTAGAGCATGTGGTTGGTTAAGTCAGATAAAATATCCAGGACCGGAGAGGGTAGGTTGAGAACACTACTGCACAGTTAAAGTGCACAACTGAAAAAGCCCGGGACACCCTTGTATTGTAATGAGGATTTGATGGTGCAGTGTAATTTCTGCAGCCCGATATACGTGAGGTGTATATTATTAAGTTCTTCATGCATCCTGTGGGTTCAGAGTTACCAGTTTTTGAGCTATGAGGCATGAGTAGTGTGGATAGTGTATACATTTAAAAAGTCTAAACGTACATTGTATATAGAAATGTCTTTCACCTCAGTTAATATGTAGAGAGGCATTTTGGGTTCTCTTTTTTGTACATAAAACGCTGAGGATATAATTTAATTAACCTAGACTTGGACCAAATCGAAGCTTTGGCTGACCACACTTTCCATAACTGTATTTAATAGGTTTTTCTTTTACGAGTAGAAGAAATATGATCCCTTACATACAACGTTGTTGAATGCGGGTTGTCAGAGTTTTGATGTGGTCCCAGCCACTAGACTTTGGGTTTAGTTGTGCATTAAAATTTTATGGACCTCCGTCAGCATGAAAAATCCTAATACACGTAAGCTCAGCATTACCACAAAATGCAACCCCTGGTGACGGTTGCAGAATGCTGGCATGGTCCTGAGCGAACCGAAACCTCATAGCCCCGTTGCCGTGGTTATTACTACACTTCCATAGCTTCAAAGAGCGCCCGCCTGGCTGACCTGATAATGAGTTTTAGCCTCTTTTTTTTGTTCTCCCCCACCCTTAATGAGCGGAGGTCCCAGGGGTCCGACCGGGGCCCTCGGAGTCCACTCAGTTAAACAAGGCGGGTACAGTGTCAGAAAGGTGCAGCTGCGCTGTCTCACTGGCCCATAACAAAGGCGTAGTGTGCCCGGGCTCCGCAGCAATGCGGGGGCAATACCCAGTGCTTCTGCTTCACTGAGCTGACCTGGGGCAGGACACTGGGGCTGGCCTGCCCTGCGCGCCGCTCCGCTCTGGGAGCCGGACGATTCCCTTTCATTTCCAGTTTTTATTTATTTTGCCCATACAAAGTGTCGTCGTTCCCCCCCTTTGTGTTGCATAATAAAAATAACTCAAATGGAGTGAGCGTATATCACGCGTAGCTGGGAAAGGACCGTCGCGAGGGCGTTTTTTTACCGTTGCACTGCGCTGCAATGAAAATGTGTTTTTTTACATCGCCTGTGCAGATAAGAGCAGTTCTGATGTTTTCCTTGCTTACTTGTCAAACAGCATTCTTTTTCTTTGATCAGGAGGCAGTGAATTCCCCCACTAATTACGCACGGGTGTTTAACAGAAAGCTTGGTTGGCCGTGAATCTGCCGAATTTTCTCTGCTAGATGGCTTTTTAAAATGACTCTCATGCAAGGCTTTCCAGCATAAACTCCACGTACTTCCCGTTTCATTACCTCATCTTTGGTCCTTCACATGCTCTATAAAGAACTCTATATAAAACTCATCAGTGTTGCCTCATTTTAAATATGAATTCGTAAGGATTTAATTGTAACTGTGTACAATAACAGTGAGATGCCAAGAACACCATGTTATAGTCCCTGTTGGTTCTCCTTATGTGGCAGTCCATTATTTATTCTCTTCAGTAGAAAAGGTGTCCAGCCCCATGAAATCCGTTAAATGAAATATCTCCAATACCAATAGCAGTCCCCCCTCGTATACCTCAGCCCTGCTTTGTCTGGCGACTCTAATCGCATTTGCTGCGTCCGTTTCCAGATAGCTGATCAGCTTCCCTGGATTTCGCTGACGACGCTGCTCTGTTTCGCCTGAAGATGGAAACACTGGAGTCGGAGCTGACCTGCCCTATCTGTCTGGAGCTCTTCGAGGACCCACTGCTGCTGCCCTGCGCCCACAGCCTGTGTTTCGGCTGCGCCCACCGTATCCTGGTCTCCCACTGCACCTCCAGCGAGCCTCTGGAGTCCATCACCGCCTTCCAGTGTCCCACCTGCCGTTATCTCATCACCCTCAACCAGAGGGGCCTGGAGGGACTGAAACGCAACGTCACCCTGCAGAACATCATCCACCGCTTCCAGAAGGCCTCTGTGAGCGGGCCCAACTCCCCCGGTGAGACCCGGCGGGAGCAACCCCTAGACGGCCCCGCCATGAGCTCGCCCGGCGAGACGGTGCAGTGCCAGTTCTGCGAGCAGGACCCTCCGCAGGACGCCGTGAAGACCTGCGTCACCTGTGAGGTGTCCTACTGCGAGGAGTGCCTGAAGGCCACCCACCCCAACAAGAAGCCCTTCACGGGCCACCGGCTGATCGAGCCCCTCCTGGACACGCACCTGCGCGGGCTCATGTGCCTGGAGCACGAGGACGAGAAGGTGAACATGTACTGCGTCACCGATGAGCAGCTGATCTGCGCCCTGTGCAAGCTGGTCGGGCGGCACCGCGACCACCAGGTGGCGGCCCTGAGTGACCGTTACGAGAAGCTGAAGGTAAGACGCTACGACGGAAACCGGGCTTTGGTCACGTTCTGAGCCGATATGCGACTGTGGAAGACTGGGGGAAAAAGCCCTCTTTGTCCATATTTTCTCACTCTCAGCCTCGTTCTTTTAGGGCAAGATTCCACTGCATTTTTGGAGAAAAATTGGTTGGCCTTTAAAGTTGGGATGTGTTTTTAATCAGTTAGTTAAGCAAATAGCTTTGTTCCATTTGTTCCTGAGAGACTTACATTTTCAAAGTTTTTTTTATTTATTTATCTTGAACCTTGCTTATTTTCTGTGTGTTTTCGGTTTCCTGGACGGAACCTTTTTAAATTGCAATGTGTACATTTTATTATTAGAATGCTATATTTACTCGAGTAACATCAACGTTGACTCTATTTAAAAATGAAAGATTGTTTATATTGTGTCAAAATTAAATTGGGGGATAACGCCTTTTGGTTGTCAAAAAGCCATTAAATACTGCATCGGTTTCTTCGAGGCAGATTTGCTTGCAATTCTTCACACTGTGGTGATGCGAAGTAAATGAATTAAACTGACATGAGTCAAGCACTCCATTTGTAATTTATCTACAATCACTTGCTCTCCATTTGAAAGATTAATTAGCTAGCAGTCACGGACAGCTCTGTGGGCATTTTGATATTTTGTGTTTCGTAGCGGGTGTACTCAACATTCCGTTATTATTGCAACAGAGCAAGATGTATTTCTGTAGTGCAAGGCCATCAACTCTGGCTAAATAGTAGTGGACGGAAGAACCACTTAACTACACCTTTGAGTAGGTAGACTTTAACAAAGGCCAGCCGTCAAGATCACTTCCCTGCGCCAATTAATTTATTACCTCATTTTTCATTTTAGGCACCATCAAAGCAAAAAAGTGTTTAAATCCAAAATTAACAGAAAAAGACTTAACTGCTACAATTTCGAAAGAGTTTTATGATTTCTTTCATATGTGTTAAAGTCGAGAAGTTCTCTGTCGGCAAACTCTGCACTCTTCACAACCTCGTTAATAATTTAAAAGATTGCTTCCCAAGGTGATTAAGTGCTAACAGACCTCTCAGTATTGGTTACGATTAATGAATCTCTGCATGAGATGCATTTAATGAGAGTGGTGGAAAACATTCTAGCCACTTTAGCATTACGTTTTAACGTTGCCCCGTCAAGTAGGGTGAACACGTCTCTGTGG
Organism: Hiodon tergisus; assembly: GCA_025775045.1. Classification (NCBI taxonomy): domain Eukaryota; kingdom Metazoa; phylum Chordata; class Actinopteri; order Hiodontiformes; family Hiodontidae; genus Hiodon; species Hiodon tergisus. The sequence continues at coordinate 8,226,187 of JAOVYW010000001.1, forward strand.
GTTCTTTCCTGCCCAATTATCCCACATTAAGTAGACTCGATGTGAGCGAAAGCTATGCGGTTTCATCTACCAGGTGCTTCCCTTGATCACGTGCAGTTCTTGTTTAACTTGAGCATTTATCGAATTTTCATTGTTGTTTTTTGTTAACCTAAAAAATAAATTTATATAGTTCTGTTCATTGATCAGAATTTGTATTTTCAGGAAACAAGTCTGTTCTCGTTCTCCGCCTTAGAATTACTTCAAGATTTCTTTGCAGTTCCTGAGCTCGAACCATGGTCGGAGCCATTTTCAGCGATCATCATGGAACTAGTGTCCGCTTAACCGCAGTGTAAAAGACTATTTGTTTTATCATAAAGACTGGCCACTCATCGCCATCATCTTGAACGTGCGCCATCACCGTGCGCTCACTAGCATGTTGCTAATTCTGCAGAAGTCAGTTTTACGACTGCTGTGCACTTTGTCTAGGCTGTCGTTCTGAACCCGAGCGGCTCAGATCAGACCATCAGAGCTATGGCGATTTGGGTTAGCAGAGCGACCCTAGCCGCCCCCCGCTCTATTTCATCACGCTATCTTCTCGGAGAAAGTGTCTCAGTGGGGGCTGTAAATCACCCGCCTCAGGTGATTGCATACATTCAAACATTGGTCTCTTGTTTTATGAAAAGAGTCCATCGTAACCGATCGTCATAATTCACACTGTATTGTCACAGAGAAGAGTTCAACATATCCTCGACTTGGTTAAGTAAACTGCTGTTTTTCTTTGACAGTGACCTACGAATACCTGATATCTCTGAGTGGGTGGTTTGGTCTGGATTGCCGGATGCCTGTGATCTATTGCACTCTGTGACCCGGAAGTATTTATAGAAATACACTTCTGTGGTTTGGAACCAGTACAGGGTGATAGTGGTCCAGGATGCTCCCAACGCTCTGTCGTGTAAAAAGCGTCACTCTGTCCAGCCAAAGCGTTTTCACTGCCGTAATAGTCCAGGAGGCTGTGGGACCCCAGGGCCCACTGGGGTGGCAGGCTCACTGGGGGGAAGGGTGGCGGGGATTAAGGGTCAGTTTCAGCATTGCCCTACTTTTGTTTTTGTCTTAGGCTTACTCTGCAGTTATTTGTTATTATGGTTGTTGCAGAAGTCTATTTAAATTCAACACTAATTCAAACGTAATTGTTGATATGTAATTGTCACTCTGGATAAGGATCTCTAAAATGACAAGTGGAATATTGATAATCATAAAACTTAAAATGTATAACATTAATAATTATTATAATGAATTTATCAATAAATCAAATCATAATCAGCAGCGTCATTGTAATACTTATTATTAAGTTATTATAGGTAAGGTATTATTAAATCTACCACCTAAATGCTCAAAAGATTCTAATTCGAAATTATTCAATAGAATTACTGGAATTAATTGTACGCATTTACCCTAAATAGGATAATCAGTTAATTAGTAAAACCCAATACAATTAATCTTAAAGATCTTTGATGGTCTAGGATTAACCATCCGGTTTTTATTTTTACACATTTTTTTATCTTAAAAATCAGGAATTTAATTTAAAATCCCCAGTTTTGCAATAAATAATGAAAACGGGCTTTCTTTCTTTTTTTACATGTGGATTTAGAACACTCAAGACTTGGCTTACATAGGATGCAAAATTCAAAGCACTTAACGGTATGTATTTTTAACTTTCGCATCTCTGATAGAGCGGAGTCTGCCATGACCAGATCCGTCTGCCAACAACAGGACACTGTTGCCTTATTTGGTTCCATCCCATAGAGCAGGAGGGGAATCGACCGGCTAACGCAAGACAGCCAGACAAATCCAAGAGATAAGCCTCCATTTGAATAAATGTTGCCTTTAGATCCTTGCCTTCCAATCACCCCAGTTCCATTACAAGATCACAGGAATCTCTTTCAAGTTCCGGAACGTTATCATTAACCGAAGAGAAAAACAGAACAATGCACATGGTCATCAAAGAGACATCGGAATATAAATGAATGCATCGTTTCAATTTATTTTTAATTTTTTACAAAGACTAAAGCACAGATCAGTCGAAATAAACTAATTTTTTTGCCACGTTTGTAGGCACTGGAACTTATGTAACCTAGCAGTTGCCTCACGGCATTAAATGTATATTCAGACTTTTACTGCCGTAACATGCACTCAGATCAATCCTTCCTAGATGTTTAAAATGACAAATATTGCAAAATATTATATTTATGGCCTATGTTTCAGTTCAGGTATTCAAACTCGCTTAAATCATTTTACCTAACTGACAGTATTGCAACTGATTCGTAAAAAATATCAACGCAAATCCTGCCCATAAAATTATGCGTTTGATTTGCTTAGCAGACGTGTGTCAGAGCAGCCTGCATAGCTTACAATTTTAATAACGTTTTTTATTCCATAAACGTCCGTATATTTATTGGAGTAGTTCAGGATAAGTGGAGCTTCTGCTGTAATTTAAACTTGAAACCAAGTTTCCTGAATCCAAAGTTCAAAGCATTGTAAGAAGCTCCTAGGTATTGCCATATGCCTTGCACGTGTGCCTTAAAAAGACAGACTTTGGGTGTATAGAAAGGCGGTTCTTCTTTCAGATCGCCTCTAAGCTAACAGCCTGTCGCTGCAATAGCATGCGCTTTGACTGACTGCAAAGCAGTAGGCTGTGGTGCAAGGTAACCTGACGCCGACTCAAAGGAAATGTGGTCGCATCCTTATGGATAACCATTGATTTTCTCTCACACATTTGGTTTGGAGAGACCCGTTTCCTTCCTGGGGCTAGCCAGGGGCAGCGGGTCATGAAAATATCCCGAATTAGGAAAGCGCCCTGCCCATGCTATTTTAAAAGGCAACCAGAAGAGGAATATACCTGACATCCGGTCTGAACTCGTGCACTGAAAAAACAGTGGGTTTTGTTTTCACAATGTGTCACATACTCACAATCTCCATCATTCAGTCTTGCCAGGGTGACTGTTGAGCTATTTTGGTTCCATTCCTTCCAACACGTTTATTTTTATTGTGTACAGTACCACAAACTGTACCGCAGTGCGGTGTGCTTTAGCCCTGTTATAAACTAGACTGCTTACAGCACGGCCATTTCCGTTCTCAGGCTCGTTGAGACGGGAGGCTGTTAACTGGGCCTGCCCTGCTCCAGCAGTAAACATAACTGCGGCGTTTGTCTTTGAGGCAGCAGCTGGGCTGGACTAATGTCTAGCCCGACGGTCCGGAGCGGCGAGGAGACTTGGGAATGCGCGCGGAGGGGAGTCAGCGGTGCGAAGGAAAACCTGCATAATCCTCATAGGCTTCTGTGAATGTGACGCTCACTACATGTGACTGGCTATTCCTTTACTGGGCATTAGTGTTGCATGCGTCTCCCGGTCTCTCTTGGCATTCACATTGCTGCAGAGTATAGCTTCTCGTCACCCGATTGGCAAGAAATAGCTAAAAGTATTTAGGGGGGACGCTGTTGGGACTCCAAAACTGTTTTTTTCAATTTTACAATCTGTTATAACACGCATGTGGCTTAGTCTGTGTCTTTGCATCGTCCGTTTGATAGGAAGGACACTGAGATGTTTTAAACGAGTGTGGAAAAACAAAAACAAAACAGACGATATTAACGATGTAGCCCACCTACGGACCCGGTAGGTTGGTGTTCTACCGCAGACAAACGAGTGAGTGCTATACAGAGAAGCTTCTGGCAGAGTAGATCAATGTTACGAAGGAAAGAAATCAGAAGACATCGCAGAAAGGCGTGCGAGGAAGTGAGGCTCCAGTCAGCTTGAATAACGTGCGTTATTACTCTGACAGTCGCCGACAGGGTTTACATCTGACGCTTAATCCTGTTCCGTGGCTTTGTATTTGTATTGAAGCAAATTGAGTTGGCTACCTTGTCCATTGAAAAAAATAGATTTTCTCCACTGATAATGTCAGAGAACACCAAGTTAGATCGTTTATAATCCAAATAACGGCTCAAATTGACTGAGTGAGAGGTCGATCGAATAATGGCTCCAATTAAAAACTCAGTGGGAAGGTCGATCGAAATCCAGCAGACTGTGCAACCTCCAGGAGTTGTTGGACCCTTGGCCAGGAGTAAAACTAAACAAAAATACAGCCACATTGCAGATAGGCCTACTCTTGTCGTTTTGATACATTTTTAATGCAATGGTCGCCATTGGGAAAGAAGAAAACACAAAAAGATGTTCCTAATGGCGGAATGGGTGCTGAGAAGAGTTTTATATAGATATATAGCTACACACAGAGTGTGTTTTAAAACACAAATAAATTAACTCCTGTCAGCCCAATCCAAACCCAAAGAAAACTGTAAATCTGTAAAACAAGAGAATTTGTGAAGGAAATAATAAGTAATAATTGTATCCTGTCATCACAGTTTGATCATATTTCAGCATCCAGGGACAAGTGTTCTGACAGCCTCCGTGATTAATTGTAGCTTAAACACATGTTTAAGCTACGATGTAAATGACCGGATACTCTTTAAAGGTAATTGAAATATTTAGAGCACTTTTAAACGTGCTCTGCGCAGGGCAGGGTCTCTGTTTGCTAATGTCGCTTTCAATGTCAGGCTTCATTTGTCTGAAGAGGGTAAGGCTGTAATTCCCATTGCACATCTGCTAATGGGCTACATTTGGTTAAACCCATCCCTCTTGACAGCGTTCCTCTGTTGTTAAACGCAAGCAGAGAAAAAAAATGTATATACGTACCAGCATTCGTGTTGAAACGAGGGTACAGCAGTCTAGATATATAAATACAAATATAAATGCTGGTTCTACTAGGTTTACCATTAGGAACAGATTAAAACACATTTTATAACTTTTATTAGTAAAGGCAATTCATACTGCAAACGAGGTGCACGGGCTTTGCTCAAAGTTACGCCAAATCTGTTCGACAAACACTGCCGCCTCTCCTTCACACCTCACACCCGATCTATTCCTATGGATTTCACCACTTCAGTTTTAGCACCAATTAATGGTTTTGCACGAAACACAGCACTAAAAGTGGCTCCCCTCACACACTGATGCCAGACATACTTACTAAGTCACAACGTGAAAACCTCTGACCCGTTATTTTTTATCTCTTATTGTAGCAGTCCTGAATCCTGTGTTCTCGATAAACATCATTAATAGCAGACATGTTAGATCGAAGGGTTTTTATTTATTTAAATTAGTTCCATGCCAGGCTGAATCTGAACTTTAATAATCTGCAACTTCAAAGTACATTTTACTGCTTTGTTTACATTGATCGTGTTTTTTGCATATCAGAAAACAGACTAGTAAATTTAACCAAAATAGAGTGTGTGTGTGTCCTATTCTCATAAAACTCCTAATTCTCTAAGGTGCCTGTGTGTGTTCTGTCCACATGTATCCCATAATTCACTACGGTTTAGTGTGTCAAAAGTCTGTACACAAAAAACCACACGCGTTAAATAACACTGATAACCTAACCAAACATTAGATTTGTATTAAAACACGGAAACCTCGTAGAAACAATGTAAGTGACAATCACCTACTGAAAGGGAATGAAAACCGCCTTTCTGTCCCCTCGTGCTTAGGGTTTAGTCTGCTTCTAGGCAGAAATTGTAATAATAGTTAGGTTCTTTAATGACTAATTTGACTTGATTTGGTGGTGCATCACACACGTGATTTTGTTTCCCCAAACTAAGGCACTGTGAAGTTTAGCGGCTAGGCTGCTGAGCTCTTGGGTAAAATGGGAGGTCCCAGTTAGTAACTGATCGTTCATTAATTTTGACAAGCCTTGCAAGTTCAGTGGACAGCCATAATTGTGGTTGTTTTCTTCAGCCGGTTTTGGCATTGCAGTTTGGTAGATTGTTTAGGGGTTCATAGAAAGTATATGGCTATTTCTCATCACCCTTTCTCTGATGTCTTTCTGCAGCAAGCATTGGATTCTAACCTCAGCAATCTAATTAAGAGGAACAGTGAACTTGAAACCCTCATGGGCAAGTTGATCCAGACCTGTCAACATGTGGAGGTAAGGTTTGGCAATTAATATTAATTTTTAACTTGCAAAGTATTTCGTGCAAATAACCATTTAACTGTAGATTTAGATGAAGTTATTGAACCAGTCATTTATACCCGGTAGTTTGTTTAATAGGTGCATTAAAACGTTGTTCTAAATAAGCCTAAGTTAAATATAGCACATTTTCTGGAGCAACATTAGATTGGCTTCACTTTTGCAACGATATCAGTTAATGTTCAGTTAAAGGATACGGTTAGAATTCCTTGTCTAATTTTTTATTTATTTATTTTTATCTGCAAACAACAAGATTTGATAAAAGAAATGTAAACGTCATCTGCATACACACATTTATAAACACAAGGTCCCTTCTATAGAAGCCGTATGCAATATAAAATTGCAATAAAGACTTCCGAAACCTTGATCCTGGTGACCTGCACTCACACACAAACACACATAGGCACAGAATATTTAACTGTGCTGCCTTATTGAGCCAATCACTGAAGTATTTTCACTTTCTGCTTCAGATATTTTCTTGCTGTCCAGATTCATGGTTGAAGCCTTTTTGATTTGACCGTTTTTGACTGGTCTTCTCCGCTTTTGGGAAAAATGAATTTTCCTTCTTCATCAGGTCAATGCATCCCGTCAGGAGTGCAAGCTGATTGAGGAATGCGACCTCCTGATGGACATCATTCAGCAGAGGAGACAAATTATTGGATCGAAAATCAAAGAGGGAAAGGTACAGAACTAACCCGTCAGTCAGTCTGCACGTGATCATTGCTGACCTTCTGGCACAAATGTATTTCAAACGCAGACTCAAATTTGTGAATAGATTCATGTATCGCTCATTGCAAAGTGACACTATATACTCCGAACAACAAATTTCAGAGAAACCTTTGTCAGAAATAGTGTTGTCAACTCCGGATCCAGTAGTCACATGTTACAGGGTTTGGAATGACAACTGGGATTAATTGGGAAATGGTTCTCAGATAGGGACAGTATCCTCTTCCTAGCACAACAGCAATCAAGACTGCCTGGGTTGGTAAGGATGCGTTGTCTGTATACTTTAACCTGACTATATGCACTCGTCAGTCTAGATTATCCGAGGAATTAACAACAATGTACATATTAACTGGCACATATGCGGGAAGAAGAGGGTGACTCATTAGCCTTGAAATAATAATCCCCCCATGGCCACACTGCTTATTCATCCACATCAAGATGAATATATCTGCAACAGTGTCAGTGTCGTGTTTGCATGCAATCATAAATAAATGCAAACCCTCAAACTGGAGGGGACAGCTTCCACCGGAGTCTCCATGACGTGTAGCCATTGTCATGGGTTTAAGGGATTACTCAGTCGTGGATTACTGTGCAAACTGAGCTTCCCCCTCCATCATGGACCGTCACTGCTTGATACACGGAATATGTATTATTCTCTGACTTGGATTGTTAGAAGTAATTATATTTATGCTTTCCGTAATTGCACCAAATTAATTCGCTGACCTCGTTACATTACTGGGAGCAGCCAGAAATAACCCAGTGTCGCCCACAATTTTATTATTCATAAGTTGTCCCTTTCGTTTTTTTGTGTATTCTGCGGTTCCCTGTGCCGAGCAGATGGGTGCGCTTGCCTCGGTGCTCTGAACTGATGTCGTCTGACTTGTTCCTCTCCTCTTCACCGCCCAAGGCCAAAAGCCTTCAGCGTTCATCCTGGAAAAGTTCTGCCCTTTGAAAGATCATAGGGGAGGGTTTATAGACCGGCTCAGTAAAGGCGGCAGCCTTGTGATAAATCCTCTTCCCTCGCTATGAACGGGTAACATTTCCCGACTGCTGCCATTTATGAGGAATAAGGCCTGACCTATAAAAGTAAGGTTTTTTTTTATTTACCCATCATGCACAATAATAAGCTGCGGAAGCAAATCTTCTTTTGTTTGCGGTGTTCTTTTAGAACACACAGGGCTCTGTTTTGGCGTTCGCAGCTCTATACCTAAACGCCGGTACTAGGAGCTGACGCTGGAAAATGAAGGCTAGGCTTTAGCCAATGTGTCATTTCTCAGCGGGGTATGGTGGAGCCAGTTAAAAGGGTTGGCTTAAACTAATAATTAACTGGTAACCAAACACACATCCTTTTAAGAAGCAATGCGCCATTACTTTTTGGGTATTCCTCAGAGACAAATGGACCCTTCACCACAATACTAAGCAATAATACTCTTTTGGCGTCCTTAGGCTGTTTGTGTTTGTTTGTACGCATTCAGTTGGCTGGTGCGTTCATGCTTTGGATCTCCCGGCGGTGTACGGTCACACACAAGATTAGAAAAGAATCAATAGGCCGTCTTAAAATGACGCCACAAGCGCGTCTAGTAGGTACAGGATTTCAAAAGGAAAAAATGCTCGCCACAGCTTGTATTCCTCAATTACATCAAGTCATTGTGAATACCATTAAAGACCATAAAGTCTTCACTACTTACCGGTAACACTGAATGCAATCAAACAGCCTAAGCAAGCGTGGGGTTCGAAAACAAAGCCCAGTTTAGCAGACAACCAGACTGCAGTGTGCCAAATGAATAAAAACCACAACAGACAATGCTAGTGAAAAAGATGTGTGCCATCTGTGGCTAAATGCTATATAACCATGCAGCCTTCTTTGTTTACGTTTGACAAGTGACAACGTAATCCAATAAAGGTAACATTTCTATACAGCATGTTTCCAATCTCTGGTGACATCGTTACAGTGTACGTAATAAACAGAGGACATTAACGTAAATTGGCAGAAACATATGGTTTCAGAAATCAAAAAAAGCCTTGCTTGTGGGTTTTTTGTAGTTCATTTTGCTTTTACTTTACACAACCTATGTTTTTGCTATCGTAACATGTTGTTTTTTTTTAAAGTTAAAAATTGTTCAAATTAAAAGTTAAAATTGAACATTATCAAAAAACAACCACTGTTAATCAATAATCCCGGAAGTTATGTTGTCTGTAGTTAGACTACGAAAGTCCTACAGTCAGTCCTCACTGAACATTACCGATGTGGGCCAATAAATGCTTTACTAGTTAAATAAAACTTGCATTTCTGAAAGGCCAGCTCAGCTCAGCCTCCTCCGGTGCAGAGATTTACACCTGCTTTATGTGTTAGCGTTATAGTAAAACGTACTGCAATGCCACCAACATGTTGGTGAGGTTTGAAAGAATAGTCAGCTAGAGTGACTGCGTTGGGCTCCTGTCATATAGATAAGGTTCTACACACCCTTTGCTTGTCTTCTCACCACGAAATATATTAGCAATACATGTACATTTTAAATGTAAAATTGTCTTTATTGTTATTCTGGCGCAGAATGAAATCATTTGGAATCCGGAATCTTTGGAAGTGGGGAAATGGACGGATCAAATCAAAAACGTTTAACGCGGGT